>VDFB02047230.1:100698430-100722801 GCA_007258455.2 Sequoia sempervirens | reverse complement strand
ACTTATTTGTTACTAAATATTATACAAAAGCATTTAGTTCCTATGTATTGAGTCCGCTAGCTCCACCATTGCCAGCTCACACGTATAATTACCAAGCTCCATGTCACCACAAAAAATAAAAAGCCCACACAAGCTCCCACAAAATGAGGCATCCCCGATGTCGGCAAATCCAATTCACCACTAGCCTGACGAAAATCTTGGCGGAAACTTCAACCACATACTTACATACACTTGACTATAGTAACCATAGTCTACTCTACACATTACATTTGTCCATGTTCTTACATTTATCTTTTCATATTTTTAGGAAAATACTTTTTTTGGCAAAAGAAACAAGATTTAATTACAATTTCTTCATCCATATAAAAACATAACGCCATACAACCATGCAAAATGACTTACAGATTCCACACAACAATAGTTTTAACATAAAAAATATATCATTTTTGCAAAACACCCATGTATAGTCACTTACAGATTCAGGAGAACAACAACTTTAAAACCCTATAACCTACCAGGAAACACAACCGAAGTCAATGATTTTTACAATACTCTCCTACCAAACTAGCCAAGGATATATATATATATATATGGGTGAAGCCACAATAGTGGTTTACAATTTGATGGAGGGAGGAAAATTGAGAAAAAATAGCCCTGTGGCAAAAATTGGTTTTAGAGTTGAATGAACCTATAGTTCAAATTAAGAACCCAAATGAGTTCGGCCGAATAGAGTTCGGCGAACCCGATGGTCATTTGTTTCTTCAAAAGGAAAAATGAATATTTGGTGGAGTTCAAATAAGGCCTTGGTTTAGACAATGAACCCCTTTAATTCATGTTCTCCCACAATACAAAAACACACCTAAATTTTTATGCTTTGAGCTTGGTTTGAGGATGAAAATCGAGTCTTCAAAACCCAACTAGAATCAAGTAGTCTTTGGAACAAGCTACCCAACTAATATAATTTTAATATGTTTTGGTTTCATTATGTATTTGTTTTTTTAGTTTTATTAAACATAGGTTTTTCATAAAAAATGAAGGTCTATGTTCTGCACATGTGGAAAAATAGTAGATTATCCAAAAAAAAATGAAAAATATGAGTGCACCAAATATTGAAGTCCTTGATCCAAAATAAAATAAATATTAGTTTGCAGTATATACAAAAAAAGTTGTGTTATATGGTTGCGCTAGATGTCTGAATTGTAATTAGTTTGACTTCAAAACATTATTAAAGAAAAAATATTCAATAAAAAACTATCTAACCAAGTGGAAGCACTACATATCAGAATTACAAATCTAAATTCAAAAAATTAAATTTATCCATCATGGAAAAAAAAGTTATATGTTACTCACAGTGTTGCATCACTTTTAAAAATATTATTTCTAAAAAAAACAATTTTCACTTGGGAGATGGAAAAGAAGTGCAATCTAATTCCAAAAATTTTGAAAAAATATTTTTTAGAATCTACAGACAAAATGTGATGAGACTCTAGTTTGCATCATCTTCAAATTCCTCACGGTTTAGTCGATATAGGTGCCCGAATGTGAAGATTTAGTTAAAAATAATAATTTTAGTGTCCAGTTTGGCCAAAAATTGTAAACCACTATTGTGGGATCACCCATATATATATATATAGACTTAATCGAGAATCGAAGCTACATTAGTGTTATTCTAATACTTCTTTTACAATTTCTAGATTTCTCTATAATATTTAGTGAGAGGTGATGCAACTCAATTTTTCAATGAAGTTTGTGGGGTTATACTCTTTTTTACATCACTGTTTTGCATAGATGATTAATTTATTGCTAATGTCTTCTTGTTATATGTTTTTATCTTTGACGTTATACCCATTTTGGAGACTTAAAGAGATTATCGCTCTTTGTGGGTGCAGGAATTGGAGTTAAATCATTATTTACAATGTATCCATTATTTCCAATCTCAATTAATTAATCATCAATAATTTTTAAAAATACCCATGTGAAATCACTTACAAATTCTACAGAACCACAATTTCAAAACCCTCCAATCTGCTAAAAAATGGAGGAAAATGCGACGATTTTAACAATAGTCTATTATCAAACCAACACCACAATGTCTCTTTCGACAACATAAGTTCATCGAAGTATACTTTTCCATATTGCAACATTGAATATTGTATTTACCTCGTTCACCATAGTGACGACATGATACATTAACCCTTTTGCAAAAAAACACTTACCATTCAGCTTCCATGTATCAAGGACACCAACTCCACCACCTCCAGCCCATGTAACTGTCAAGCTCGTCATTGCCACAAAAAAGAACCAGGTTTAAATAGTTGAATTAGCAAGTTGACGCCAAAGATAACTCTATAAACATAAAAAAATGCGAATCCTTCCAACTTTCCAAATCAATTATTTAAACCCAGTTCTTCAAGGCAGCAAATGTAAAATGACTTGTAGCAAATAGTTCTTATTCTAACACCTCTTATACAATTTCTCTGTTTGTCTTCAATATTTATTAACAAAGAACATAGCTCAATTCTTGTATGAATATGTTTCATGGTATTCTTTTTTCCTTGATCTGCTTGAAGCTCCTTGCAAGAAATTGCCCAGGTCTATTCCCCAAAATAGATATAACACCACAGGCTTAATTGGAAATTTGAGTTGCATTGTTTGGTATTCAATATTATGGACAAAACATTTATGCAAAATACCCATGTAAAATGATTTACAAAGTTCACAACATAGCAATTTTAAAACCCTCAAACCTGTTATAGAATGGACCAAAGGATGACTATTCTTACAATAGCCTCATACACAAGCAACACCGCAATGGCTCTTTCGACAATGCAACTTAATCAATACATTTTCTTTCCTTACAAAGAAAAAATGACAATTAACAGTTTGTTATAGGGAGCTTTGAAGAAATGACGAAAAAAAGAATATCATGCAACATATTCGTAGAAGACAAGCAGTCTATGTAACAGTTGTAAGAGGTATTAGGATGATACTTGAGAATAAGATGTATGTCGCTCTCCAGTGTTTTCCTAATATTTCTTTTACAATTTTCCTGTTTGTCTATAATATTTAATTTCAAATAGTGGAGCTCAATTTTACAATATATGCATGTATATATATATATATATGTATAATATATGTATCTATATATGTATATCTATATATGTATGTGTATATATGTATATGTAAATATATGTACATCTATATATGTGTTTCTATATATGTATATATCTCTCTCTTTCTCTCTATATATATAAATGAAATATATTGTTGCATTGCCAGAAGAGCCAGATTCAGTTGCATTGCCAGAAGAGCCATTTTGCACAATTACACAATTAACTTATTCTTATCTTAAACATCTCAATACTATATCATTCAATGCTATAACTATATTGTGGTGATTTTTACACAACGTAGACAATACTTATACATGCTATTTTAAACTTTAATACTTAAAATTAGTAGTATACAAAATATATACATATGTATATATCTTTGTCTACATATATGTATATGTATATCTGCCTATATGGGTATTTTTATATCAATCAATGAATTGAATACATATATATATGTGCATATGTATCTATCTTTCAGCACACTCAATACAATTTTGCTCTTTGTGTGTGATATTTACTACCAAACAAGTGTTATTCTAATACCTATTATAGAATTCCTCTATTTATCTTTAATATCTACTACCAAACAATGTACCTTGAATCTTATATCAATATGTTTCATGATATTTTTTTCCCCTCATCTGTTTCAAGCTCCATGGAACGAACTACTCGGGGTTGCTTATAACAACCACAAAGCCCCCTAGCTGCATAGATGGAAACAAAAGCCAAGTGTTTGTAAGCAATTTTTTTTAAACAAGCCAACTCTTATAGAGATTTCTTCTCTTATATCACTATGTTTCTTGTGGGTTTCGATCATCTCTTATTTATCTCTAACTCTTAAAGTTCTTTCCTAATACTTCTTTTACAATTTCTCTACTTTATCTACTTGTTTCTATTCTGAATTGACAAGCCAACTATCACATAGATTGCTTGTTTTGTTTCAATATTTTTTATGATATTCTTTTTCCCCCATCCCCTAAAGCAAAATGTCCATTATGTATCAGTAGGGAGCCTATGTAACAATTGTCGTCTTAATTCATTGACCATTTTTACTATATTCTTCCTTATATTGTAGTTGTCTTTTTAATATAGGTAGATTTAAACTTGCATTATGAACTTAGATGGACCTTTCTACTTATTGTGCATTGTTCTATATATTCCATTTACCCATCTTCTTCTAGCTGTCTTCAAATCCCATCATGCTAATTCTTTACCAGGATATATGTTTTCCATGTACTTCTTAGCCCATAAAAAAATACTACAATGTTGTAGAATTTGATTCAAAACACCTGTCTTTCTGCAAGTTTCATTTTTGTGGTGTATGATAAGAGTCCATGGGATTTTCCATCGACCTTAACTTCTTTTTTAGCTCGATGGTTTGGCTAGAGCCCATGAGGCTTCATGATGCCAATATGGTAGGGAGGAGAAGGAACATTGATTTATGTGGCTATGAACAACAACCAAACACTGCTCTCATGTGCTTTTGAGCGGACAAACAATCTGTTGATAGCATCACATTGTTCATCCCCGAAAGCAAATGACAGTGGTGTTTGTTGCTCCATTCCACTAAACCATTTACAATTTCATAGTTGGCTTGGTTTTCATTTTATACGTGATTACATTTTTTTCCTTCAAATTCCATGATGCCAATCATTGCATTTGTCATTGTTTCCACAACTCTCTTTTTGACTTCTCCAATAGATTACTTATAGATAATTCCTTACCAAGATACCATGCATTCAAAATATTCCACTTTATCTATTTCTATTTACAATGAATAGTGCTAACCTCTTTTATTGTATATGTATATTATTTTGTTTATATTATTGCACAAATATAATATGCATTCAACAAAATTAGTGAATTGTACACTCTCTATTTCAAATTCTTTCATGCTCCTGTGAGTCAATCCAATGAAGCTCACCGTTCTTGAATATGATCAACAGTGTATGTAAGTACGACACTTTCCCACTTTGCATAGATAGATTTGGTTAACTAATTGTAAAACATATTCATTATTTTTAGCCTCACATTCTATATATTAATTTTACCCATATACTTGCTTTTTATCCTTTCTTCTTCATTTTCCATGCTTGTCCATTAGCATACCCTTGTATTGTGTTTGTAGGAACTAGGATTAAGCATGCAAAAGGATTCAAAAACCATATGTATCAGTAGCCAATCTATATAACAATTGATGTCTCAATTTGTTGACTATTTTTACTATATTCTTCCTTAGATTGCAGTTGTATTTTTAATATAGTTAGATTTAAACTTGCATTATGAAGTTAGATGGACCTTTCTACTTATTGTGCATTGTTCTATATATTCCATTTATCCATCTTCTTCTAGCAGTCTTCATTATGCTAATTCTTTACCAGGATATCTATTTCCCATGAACTTCTGAGGCTAAGAAAAAACATTGTACAATGTTACAAAATTTGATTCAAAACACCAGTCCTTTCCCAAGTTTCTTTTTGTGTGGTATATGATATGTGTCCATGGGAATCTCCACAGACCTTAGCTCCTTTTTTTGTTTGGGGTTTGGCTAGAGACCACGAGGCTTCATGATGCTAATATGGAAGGGAGGAGAATGAGTGTTGGTTTATGTGGTTGTGGACAACAATGAAACACCACTCTCATTTGCTTCTAATCAGGAAAACAATCTATTGATACCATCACATTGTTTATCCCTAGAAGTAGATGAGAATGGTGTTTATTTCTCCTCTCAACTAAACCATTTACAATGTCATGGTTGACTTGGTTTTCATTTTGTATGTGACTTTTTTTTTTGCCTTCAAATCCCATGATACCAATCATTGCATTTGTCATTTTTTCCACAACTCTCTTTTTAACTTCACCAATAGATTTCTTATAGGAAATCTGCTGCCAAGATTCCATGCATTCAAAGTATTCCACTTTATCTGTTTCTATTTTTAGCGAATAGTGCTAACCTCTTTTATTGTATGGGTGATCCCACAAAGTGGTTTACAATTTCTGGGAGATTCTAATTTTTACTAAAATCACATATTTTTAGAAAATATAATGATTTAATCCTTAAAATGTTTAATTTAAAGCATTCCAATTGAAGAGGGTTTGATCAAACTACCTTAGATCAAACCCCCTTGAATAAACCCCCGCTAGTTTTAAACCATACCTATAATAGTCTCCTTTACACCTATCAAAATGTTGATAAAAACCACTTTTGATTTACCTTTTGGGGGATCAAATGAATTCATTTAAAAATTTTTGTTAAGTATGTATTCCTTATTATAAGCTTCCCAAAATTATAATTTTAAATAAATTTAATTTTATTATTATATTTATTTTTATTTCTTGTGAATGTAGGTTTTCATTGAAAATCAAGCTCTATGTTCTACACATGTGGTAAAATAGAAGATTAGAAAAATAATTTGAAAATATGAGTGCACCGATATTGAAGTTTTGATCCAACAAAAAAGAAAATTGAATTTACACGCATTAAAAAAGTTGTGTTATACAACTGGTGTCCGAATTGTAATTGGTTTGAATTTGAAACTTGATTAAGGAAAAAATATTCAATAAAACACTATGAAACCAATTAGAAGCACTAGATATCATAGTTAAAAATCTAAATTTGAAAAAATTATAATTTTATCCTTCATTGAAAAAGTTATGTATTATATGGAGTGCCACTCCTTAAAAATGGTGTTTATAAAAACTAGTTTTTGAAGGAGATGGAAAAATAGTGCAATCTGATTCTAAATTTTTGAAAAAAAATTTAGAATCTATGTACAAAAATGTCACAAATCACTAGTTTGCATCATCTTCAAATTCCTCACGGTTTAGCTGCTATAGGTGCCCAAAAGTGAAGATTTAGTTAGAAAAATTAGTTCAAGTCTGGTTTGGCCAAAATTGTAAACCAAGATTGTGGGATCACTGATATGTATATTATTTTGTTTATATCACTACAGAAATATAATACACATTCAAGAAAATTAGTATATTGTACACTTTCTATTTCAAATTCTTTCATGCTCCTATGAATCACTCCAATCCAACTCATCCTTGTTGAAGACAATCAACAGTGTAAGTACGACACTTTCCCATTGTCAATAGACAACTTTGGTTAACTAATTGTAAAAATTATTCATTATTTTAAGCCTCACATTGTATATATTAATTTTACCTATATACTTTCTTTTTATCCTTCCTTGTCCACTAACATACCCTTATATTCCATTTGCAGGAACTAGGTTTAAGCATGCAAAGGGATTTGAAAACCAGGATACATTTTTTCTTTCAAGTTGCAACATCAAAGAAAACACAACAATATCAGATATTATATATGGAAACATCAAAGTTTTCCCAATATTTTTATTGTGTGATGTACGATGAAACTCCACAACATATCCCATGGTTGTTTCATCCTTCTCTTGCTCGGGGGTTTGGCTAGAGTCCATTGGGCTCCATGATGCCAATATGGTAGGGAGGAAAATGAGCGTGGGTTTGTGGTTTTACATTTTATGTCATATATTTGTTGTTACATACATACATCTGTGCGCAAATTCTTGTATAGATTTAGTATCATGTTTCTCATGTTGCTTCAAAACATGGCATACCTTTTGATTCAAGTAAAATAATAATGTATGATGAATCTCCACGATATCTATTGTTACATATATACATGTGTATAGAAATTATTGTATAAATTTGGTAACATCTTTCTCATGTTTCCTTAAAACAATGTGTAGCTTCTAATTCAATTAAAGTAACAATACAAAGTATGTGTTTCATTTCACCGCATTTGCAAAATTACGAAGTAGATACTATTTATAACATTTTTCCTTTTTCGAAAACTCATTTGTCATGACCATTATAACTAATTAAAAAAAAACAAAATAACTTTTTAAAAGAATACTTTTTTATTCAATCTTACTAATAAAAGACATAACTATACTAATGGAATCACTTTTCCAAAAGCATACTTGTTAATTCAATCTTAGCAATAAAACACATATGTGTTTTGTTTCATCGCATTCACAAAATTACGAAGTAGATACTATTTATAACATCTTTCCTTTTTGGAAAACTCATTTCTCATGACCATTATTCTAATAAAAAAATAACAATATAAATTTTTAAAAGAATACTTTTTTATTTAATCTTACTAATAAAAGACGTAACTATACTAATGTAATCACTTTTCCAAAAGCATATTTGTTAATTCAATCTTAGCAATAAAAGACATGACTAATAAGTCTTTAAAAAAACAAAACCCTTTAATGAATTTAAAATCATTCGTTCAACGTGACGTATAATTTTATTCTACAATTTGATAGCCAATTTCCAACTGATAAATTTTCATTCCAAAACACAAAAACCATTTTCCCATTTTATGCAGATAGTTCTTAATGTTAGATTTGAGTTTATAATACTTTACTATGCTCATATTGAATGAATATATATAGAAAAAATAATCTTTGTGTGAAAATTATTTCATTTATAACCTTAAATTGTACATAGAGTTCAAATTTATAACATCACCCTTCTAATATGAACTAACTTCACATTGTTTCATATTTTCTATTTACACTTCTGATTGGACCCAATAAAAATTAAAAAATTGTCCACCTCCGCACTCCATCAATTGCCATTCGTGGTGCACCCTATCAGCTGATCATTGCATGCCTGTGCATGCGACTGCTAGTTTATTAGATTTTTGTATTTTTTATAACTTTGCTTGACCCCTTGAAATGTGATAAAAATGACAAATTTCAAAGAATAAAACCAGACTGCTAGTTTATTAGATTTTTGTATTTTTTATAACTTTGCTTGAATCCTTGAAATGTGATAAAAATGAAAAATTTCAAAGAATAAAACAAGACTGCTAGTTTATTAGATTTTTGTATTTTTTATAACTTTGCTTGACCCCTCGAAATGTGATAAAAATGACAAATTTCAAAGAATAAAACCAGATTTTTGTATTTTTTATAACTTTGCTTGACCCCTTGAAATGTGATAAAAATGACAAATTTCAAAGAATAAAACCAAACCACTGTGATTTGAAAGGAAAAGAGTGCAACAAAGGACAAAAATATACAATGAAAATATCACCTACAACAAACTTGATTTATCTTTGCCCTCTTTATTTAACTGAATTGAAAATCTTTTTTAACTAATTGAAGAGGTGGCGAGTGTCCTCATTCAAACTATCCCAACCATCACGACTCTGCCTATCCCACCATATAAGGAGGTGGGGAAGCGTAGTGGGGGAGTTGGGGACACTCTAAAGATAGGACGAGGGAGAGATTAGTACTGTCATTCACTGAAAGTCCAATCTTAGTGATAGCGACTGGTTAAATAGTTTTCTTTCACTTCTTCTCTTTTGGTATATCAGCAATAATCTTGTCGCTCATAGTTTTATTCGATCTTGGTATTATGTTCATAAAGAGCACAAGGGTAAGTTCCAATGGCCAGTTTTTTACAGATTTGACCCTTCAAGATGGTACTATAATCAACGATGAAATGACATGGTCCTATTCTGTGTCTGGTGGAAACCCGGGAGGTAGTTCACTAAACACAACATGTTCTTAGAATAGCTATTGCTACGGCATGATTGAAGGTGTGTTTCAAAAGAATGAAATCACTGTGGATCAGTAGGTCTCTGGATCCTAGTATGAAAAGACTGGATTGGTCCAACCTATTGTGTGTCAGTTCTTAGCTGTACTAGGATCAGTAGAACAACAGCAAGTGGGACCAACTTACTCCCTTGTTGAACTCTAATAGAAGGTTTGTCAATTCGATTATGTCAATTCTCTTTTGGTCGTACCACATCGGCTTGTCTAGATCCCGGGATGTCAGAAGTTTCAACGAACTCTTTCATGCATGTGCGGTGTCGAGAGAGATAGCACTTTTAAGTCAGCTACTCGACGAGCGGCAAAAATCTTTATTGGCTCCTGTCTCTACACCAGAGAAAAGGAGTTCGAAAAGAAATTTGAAGAAACATTTTGAAGCCCACTAACATTAGGGGCCCATCTGTAGCATGTAGCATTATGATTTCTGGTTATAATATGTTGCCATCTAGCTTCGTACTATCTGTAGTAGCACTGGGAGGTTGCCTGTCTTTGGGAAGCAAAGGAGATGAGAAAAAATCAAAATAGACGACTCCTTGGCCATCACTTGATGGAGATTGGATTATATATGCAATATGATATGAAGTCCTCTCCCTCTCTCGTTCCGCCTTTGCCCCATCCCTATTGTGGGATGGGATGGGGATTTGAGCACCGAAAGGAGGATATTGACATTCACCTTCCATGAGATGTCCTATCTATAGAATAGGTGGGTATTGAAGATGTGGTGTATGATTTTCGTATAAAAACAAATATCATTTCTAAGTTTTTTATATCTAAGGAACTAATTTAATAGAATTAGAATTAACATTTCAAATAGATGACTTATAAGAGGAGATTGATAACTAGAATCATGTTGAGATCTAAATTCAAATAGAGCATTGTGTTCATATTAGTGTTGTATTATTCATGTAATTACATATCAAGTATCTGTTAAACTATCACTAAGGAAAAAATGGACTTCATAAATTCTTGAATTTTATCAGTCAATTAGATTTAGAATACAATATGGAGATAGAAACACTTTATTTTCTTGTACATAAATTAGTAAAGCGTTTTTCCCTAGGTTATTCCTCAGCTTACAATACATATATCTTTAATCAAAATTATCTTATTCAGTGTGGATTTTCCTTAAACCTTTTTTATTGATGTACATAATATCTCAAAGATTTTAATATGTTTTCTTAATTTTTTTCATCTAATCCAATTATCCTTAACAATATAATGTCTTTATAAAATAGGAGGGAATTTCCTATTCCATCCATCATATTATAATAATGTGCATTTGAATTTCAATATTTCATTAAGCTTGTCATCACTTTTCCATTTATCCTAGATCCACTCCAAATATGACAAGGATTTATTTCCTTGATTCCTTGTGATGCTTTCATACATTGTGATAATGATATCCTCCTAAACATGAAACCCATAATATCATTCCCCTTACAAATCTTGATGATTTCTTATATGTCCTTAGTGAATCATTGAATATTGATAGATTAGTTCCTACTTTTAATAATGATGATTAAATTAAAAATTGATGAAGAAAATGGATAAACATAAAGGAATGCAAGTCTTAGTTCAAATTTAGAAACTACCCTTGATTGAGCAAGAAAGGGAAGATAACACACAATGATAAGAAATAAACTCTCATCAATAAAAACCTTAGATGTCTTGGATGTTCTCTCAATTGCATGGAGAAGATTGTTAAGATGATCTTAAAAATCTCAAAGTGGTAACATGCACATATGCAAGATAGTTGATTCCTTATGAAGTGGTTGACATGGGAGATTTATAGAGCCATGGTTGAGGGAATGGAGGGTTAATATTTTTCCTCAAGATAAAGGGTCAATTTTGATTGAGAGGCTCTTTAAATTTTTGATTGGTAAGATATGGAGTTAAGGTGGTTGGTGGTTGGAAGATGGAAGAATAAGATTTACTAACTTGGATGAATGGATAGGATGTAAAGATTTTTATTATTTAAAGGGAAAATAAAGTTTTGAAGGCCCCCTAAAAAATTGTAGCATAAAAAAAATGTTAGCATGATAAGAGTTGACCTATAGCAAGAAAAAAACAAAGAACTACATCAAAGATAAAATAAAAAAGAGAATTAGAGCATAGAATTATAGCTTGTTCAAATTTGTAGTTGATTTCTACTCTTTTGTATAAAAAATATCATAAAGATCAATGAACTAATGCAAATATTTATTTTCTTCATTATGGATTTTCTTTTTACTACTCCTTGTTCTAGATCTAGGACCAACATTAGTGATTTTTCCATCCAACTGGGTAGTGGGAACCTTACAATCTATAGAAGAGCTCTTTGAAACTTATCACTCATAAAATTAAACCCCAAATCATTATTTTTATAGTGTACTTGATAAATTGAAAGACCTATTATATTATATTAAAATAGTTCTCATGTCTTGTTCCAATGTAAATAGTCTAGTGTTATGGTTATCCCAATCCTACTTAATATCTTCCCCCATAGCTACAATTTTATCCTTTTGATTGATGTAATTAGAACCCAACCTATTGGCCTGGGGAATAATATCCCAATTTTGAAAATTTTCATAATCCTCCATTATAGAGACTTGGGTTTCCCTTCTTTTCTTCATATCCATTAGATCTTGCTTAATTTTAAGCCTATTAATCTCTACAAAGAACCATTTGATGAGGCTATGCTACACTTTGAAATAATCTTGAAGAGTTTTAAAAATTTGAGTAACATTACTGACAACTTCAAAAATTTCCTACAAGGAAGTAGGATTGGAAAGTCATTAATTATAGTCCTTAGGAAGAGTAGTATAAAGGTCTTGTATTTCAGTGAAGGAGCTACCATACTGGGTTCAAGGAAGGCCTTACTCTCCCATTTACCCCTTGTATCTACTCTTTGTGTATCTATTAAACACCCAAAATACTGATAGGGGGTGAATCAGTATTCTTTGGACCCACTTAAAAATTTTAACATTCATTCAAAATAGAATATTCAATTTGTAGTAGGAAAGGAAAGCATGGGAACAACCATCAACATCACATAACACATGGACACCAAATTTTTATGTGGAAAATCAAAAATGGGAAAACAATAGTGAGGATTAGCTCACAATATGTTATAACTGGTTATAAGATATTACTGTAGGAATCTGTAGCAATAACATCAACATTACTTCTTTTACTATTATGCAATTTTATGATTTCTCAGCAAGTGTAAACTAGGGATAACTATAAGAAACCCCCCCTCAGGAAAGGTGTAAAATCTTGACAAATCTTGGCTAAGTGCTATAATTTTCTTGGCGAATCTTTCCTTTTATTTGAAAAAATTATTAATTTTCCTTGCGAATCTATACACATTATTAAAAAAATTATAAAATCTTGGCAAATCTTAATGAATAATTGGTAAAAATAATAATCATACTAGCGAATCCTAGCGAATAATCACTAAAAATATTAATTACATGGAAAATCTCTCCTTTAAAAATTTGCATAGTTGATCGACGTAGTTTCCCCATATTTTTTTTGTTTTTTGTAATATTGAAGTAGGAGCTTGGGGGCGGCAGCCACATGTGGGGTCAAGTGGTAGTGCCCCTTGTGGGGGTCAAGGGGGTAGCACCCCCTTGTGGGGGTCGAGGGGGAATTTTCCATTGATTATCTTTTTAATCAGATGGTTGTAGGTTGATTTTGCGACCTATATGCATGTACCTTTTAAAAGGCTTGTTGAGGCCCGAAATTTGTTTTTGGCCACATGATTAAATCTGATCGTGTGGCTCAAAACAAATTTTGGGCCTCAACAAGCCTTTTAAAAGGCACATGCATATAGGTTGCTGAATCAACCTATAGCCATCCGATTAAAAAGCTAATTGATGGCAATAAATAAAAGCCCAATTTAAGGCTAAAATATCCCTAAAATTAAATGGTCATTTATTATTAGTGGTGATATTTCCCTAAAATTAATGGTAGGAATATAATTTATTACTGGCGAATATAATTAATATTTGTAATTAGAGTATAAACCACTAGTGAATTAGTTCCAATGACACATCGTTTACATGGTGAATCAATTCGATTTATTAGTTTAAAAAATAATTCATAGGCAAATTAATCAAGACAAAATATTTTTTTTGTACAAACTTGGAAATTTAGTCTCCTTTTTAGCTTGTACTATTCGCCATTTCTAGAGGTCCCAATTTCAATTATTCGCCAATTGGCGAAGATTCACCACTAAAGTTTTCCTTGGTGTAAACACCTATGCTAGTATGATTTAGGTAGACTTCATTCTTTAAAAGCACATACAATGTCAGTACCATCACAAGCTTACTAGTTGATAGGGTAGGGTTGGATGGAACACTCACTGTTCCATGCTCTGGGTCTCACCTTGGCGAACCCCTTTGGTGTCACTTTCCACCACCTTAACCTATAGGCTCTAATGCTTGTTAGGCACCCCTAGTTCTCCTGGCCAACCCTACTATCATTTCCATTTCCCTAACCAAGCCAATCTTGGTGCTCTCTCTGCCATTCTCTCCTTAGCCCTTAATCTTCCTAAAGGCTAGCTAAATCTCCAACCTTCACTAATTCGATGTAGGGGTATGTGATGTCTCCCATGGCTTCAAGATCATTCCTCTAGGGTTCCTTATCATCCACCAATCTCCAATTCTACATCGCTCCCACCAAACCCTCTTCTAGGGTTAAAAAGGTTACTAGCCCTTGAGCCCCAATTAGGTCTCCTAACCCAAGAAAAGTGGAAACCACTCCAAAAACCTCCAAATGACCTAGGATCTTTTCTTGGGGTTTATGTTTCCTATGGCCACACCTTGAATATTTTTGGGGTTTGATGCCTGTACTGTCTGTACACTACCCTAGCCATGAACTTAGCACTTTTAGGCTTGTTTTAAGCCAATTTCTGACCTCCTTGAGATCAGTCAATTTGTTTGCCACTTCCCAATCTGTGTTAAGCCTCCTTCTTGTTACCAAGCCTCTTCAAGGCAATCCACATCCTCTCCACACCATGGTTCACTAGGAGATTGGCACCCCTGCAACCTTAGTGCTCTGCACTCTTTGACTGTCCTAGCCGGGCACTGCCAAGCTCGCCTAGGAACCATCTTTTACCATGGATTCTTGACTCCTAAGGACTCCTACCTCTATCTTATGTACAAACATGGAGTCTAGCCTCTGTTTCCAAGATCCCATACACCAGGTACAGGGGAAACACGGTCTAGAGCTCCATCTCTGCCGGTCTAACAATCAGGGCAAAAACAAATTACAAGAAATGAACTAACCTAACAAAAAAAAATGCTTGAACTGATGCAACAAGCTAACCACTAAACTAAGAAATGCTTGAAAAATTAATTACACTACCTACTCTACTCTCAGCATCTGATCAAACCATAAACTAGAAGATGTTTTTCAATATCACAGTCTTAATTGTACTCCTTGAAATTATTACAAATCAGAACAACCAACCTTTCTCTGAGCTCGAGAAACTCCTTATAAATCCTCTCCAAGGTAGTTACCAATCCATTGGATTGGACATACCCACCACAGTAGGAAAAAATTGCACAAATGCAACATTTTGGGCTTTATTTCCAATTCCTAGTGAATACTAGTGGAAACAATTTGCTAAACTCGTCCATTCTACCATGAGCTACTGATCAACCTTCCTTCTAACATGTTCTAACACCTCTAACTCAAAACTAAATGGTCAACATGACCTTAAAGCATTAAAACCACAAAATTTCATCCTAGGCTCACAAATTTTCCTAGTGCTACCTGATGCTTGCTAGGTGCTCCTGCACCATTCTCCCCCTGTCTACCCAAACACTAAGGAATGGAAGGAGAGATAAATGATAGGTCAATACCAAACTTATTGAACTGATCTTCTTGTACCCATGTGGCTTCTGATTCATGCTTGTTCTTCCACTTGATAAGGTGCTCCATGTACACCTTATGCCTTGCAGACTTTTGCACTCTTGACTCCAAGATTCGTTCTACTTGTTGCTTGTCTGGAGTAGGTAGGGGTATATTGCTTACATCCTTAAGATTTCCCTATTGTTCTGATCCAAATCCTTGACTAATCCCTTGTACTTGATCAAATCAACTACATTGAACATTGGATAGATCCCTAGATTGGCAGGTAACTCCACCTTGTATGCATTCTTCCCATACTTAGCCAATACCTTGCAGGGACCCACTCTCTTCATCTGCAACTTGGTTGATGTACCCTTCTGTAACCTTGATTTGTTGAGGTGGACCATGACATAGTCTCCTACTGCAAATTGTACATCTTTCCTTGACAAATATGCCTTCTCCTTCAACTTTTGTGTAGCCTCGGTGACTGTCTTCTTTACCTACTCCTGAATCTCCTTCATGGTTTGACTGAAGTCTTCTGTATGTCCACTTCTATGTTCCATAGCTCCAAGATCTTTGAGCTCACACACACCTCTTGGGTGCATCCCATACACTATTTCAAAAGGACTCTTCCCTGTGGTTCGGTTCACACTATCATTGTAAGCATACTCAGCTTGTGAGATAACCATATCCCATGTCTGTCGATACTCCTTAGTTAGGAACCTTAGAAGGTTACCTAGCACCCTATTAACCACCTCTATTTGACCATCGGTCTGAGGATGGTAAGTAAATCCAAATGACAGGTTGGTACCCAATCTACTCCATAGAGTCTTCCAAAAGTGACTCATGAACTTCACATCCCTATTTGAAACAATGCTCAAAGGCAATCCATGGATCCTTACAACTTCCTTGAAGAAGAGATGAGCTATGTAACTAGCATCATGAGTAGTTTTGCAAGGGATAAAATGAATCATTTTGGTAAATCTGTCCACTACTACATAGACACTGTCAAAACCAGTCTTGGTCTTAGGAAGGCCTACCATAAAATCCATGCTCACACACTCCCATGGTCTATTAGGAATGGGTAGGGGTTGATATAAACCAACATTACTAGCTCCTCCCTTAGCTTTCATACACACCACACATTGTTCCACATATTTTCTGACATCTCTTGCCAACTTAGGCCAATAGTAGAACTTTTGTACTAGTTCCAATGTCTTGTTGATGCCAAAATGTCCACTAAGACTGCCATTATGCTTCTCTTGAATGAGGCTGTCTCTCACTGATCCTCTTGGAACACACAACTGATTTACTTTGAACAACAAACCACTTTGCAAAGTATACTCAGAGTATTGGCTATGAAAATGATTCTCAAAGTCTAAACATACCTTGTAGACCTCTGAAAAGTCTTCATATTCCCCATAGAGATCCTTGAAACTCTCTATTCCAATGCTCTTGATCTATATCTCTTGCATTGTCAACAATCTCCTGCTTAGTGCATCTGCCACCTTGTTCAACTGTCCCTTCTTGTGCTTGATGGTAAAAGTAAAAGCTTGGATGTATTCCATCCATTTCAAATTCCTATTACTCAACTTTTCTTGAGTGTTGATATAGCTAAGTACCTGATTGTCAGTAAAGACTACAAACTCCTTGGGTAGAAGGTAATGCCTCCACTTCCTAAGTGACTAAACCAAAGCATACAGTTCTAAGTCATAGGTTGAATAATTATTCTTTGCTTCATTGAGCTTCTCACTAAAGAATGCTATAGGCCTGCCTTCTTGGCTGAGTACTCCTCCTACTGCAACTCCACTAGCATCACATTCCACAGTAAACAACTTGTCAAAACTAGGTAATAAGAGAATAGGTTGAGTTGCCACTTCTTGTTTTAGTTTCTTAAAACCTTTCTCAGCTTCTTGAGTCCACTTAAATTTAGTTTTCAAACCACCTTTTATTGTATCTAGGACTAGTGCACATATGCCACTAAAGTTCCTTATGAATTTTCTATAAAATTGAGCCAATCCATGAAAACTTCTTACCTCTATCCCTGTGGTTGGTGTAGGCTAGTTTAGGATGGATTCCACCTTGCTTGGATCCATCTTCAATGATCCTTGGGATACTACAAACCCCAAATACACAAGCTCCTATTTGAAGAACTCACATTTCTCTAGATTGATAGCTAACTTCTCTTCTTGCAATCTTCTAAGGACCATTTCCACATGCTTTAGGTGTTCTTCTGTTGTCTTACTAAAAATGAGTATATCATCAAGATACACTACCACAAATATCCCTGTAAAGTCTTTAAGCACTTCATTCATGATCCTCATGAATGTGCTAGGGGCATTAGAGAGGCCAAATGGCATAACTCTCCACTCATACAACCCATCATTTGTCTTAAAAGTTGTTTTCCACTCATCTCCATCCTTGATTTTGATCTGATGGTATCCACTCTTGAGATCCAACTTGGTGAAGTACTGAGCTCCTCCAAGACAATCCATCAAGTCCTCAATTCTAGGAATAGGAAACCTATACTTGATTGTGATTCTATTTATTTCTCTAGAATCAGTGCATAATCTCCACGTGCCTCCTTTCTTGGTTGCTAAGACCACTGGTACTACACATGGGCTGATGCTCTTCCTAATCAAGCCTTGATCCAATAACTCTTGCACTTGTCTAGCTACCTCTAGATTCTGATCTGGTGTAAGCTTGTATGCTGCTTTGTTTGGAAATGAAGCCCCTAGTATGAAGTCAATCTGATGACTAATGGTTCTTTGTGGAGGTAAGGTTGTTGGTGTTCCATCACTCACTATGTCCTACTACTTCTCAAGCAACTTCTGGACTGCTCCGGGTATGACTGTTTTCTCAGCCTTGTTCTCTTCTTTAGGTTGCAAGTTGTTAAGGAACTCCTTCACCTCCTTGATGTAGGTTGTAGGTTGTTAAGGAACTCCTTACCACTACTCAACAGGACACTAGGTGTCTTTGACTGTCTTTCTTCTTCATCTGAGAGTGACTGCAACTTAAATGTCTTCCCATCCTTCTTGAAAGAAATGGTGTTCTCTTTTCCATCATACATGACACTTTTATCATACTGCCATGGTCTACCCAATAGAAGATGGCATGCATCCATGGGTAAAACATCACAAACTAACTTGTCCTTGTACCCTCCAATGGAAAACTCCACCGTTACTTGCTCATTCACTAAAACACTTTGCCCTTTATTTAGCCATGTGACCTTGTAGGGATTGGTGTGGGGTACCTTCTCCAATTTCAGTTTCATCACTGCCTCCTCTGAGATAATATTGTCTGTTGACCCTGAATCTACTATGACCTTGCATACTTTACCAAGTATCTTGCATCTCACTCTAAATAAGGTTCTTCTTTGCCTTGGCTCTTCCTTGACCAGTTGTCTGATCAAAACTCTACTGAACATCAGATTCTCCCCCACTTTTGATTCAATATGACTGACCTCTGGTGATTTGAAACTCATGGTGTCCTCTTGTGCATATGCCACTCTCTTCTCAGTATTTGATGAAGATGCTTTCTCTGGGCACCTATAAGCTGGATGTCCTACTTGTCCACAATGGTAACACTTCATATTAGCAAAGTAAGAATTTCTCCTGCCTGCTCCTCTTCCTCTATTTGAACCTCCTTGAGGTCCTCTACCTCTGTTATACCCTCCTCTAGAAGGTGTTTCATTTCCATGATCTATGGATTTAAACTCTCCTTGGTTCCTTTGGTCATTGCCTCTACCTTGGTAGCCACCTCACTGTCCTCTTTGATCTCTTTGATCTCTGCCTTTGCCTCTGCCCTTAGAAGCCTAGTCTTGCTTCCTCTTGTTTCTTTCCTCAATCTTGATAGCTAATTGGTAACATTGATGTACCTCTAGGACTTGAAAAGAGCCATCTCTCTTAATCGTTCCATTTCAAACTCTAAGGTACCTAGCCACCTTGAGACTTCATCTCTAAAAAATTAGACCTCACAAAGTTTTTGGAACTCCTCCGTAGGTATTCACATCTTGGTCTTTCTTACCTTAGGCTTTTAGTTCCTTGTGTAATTGAATCATAATCACCTAGCATGTGATGTTTCTTCACTTTTTGCAACCATTCTTTCCAAGTTGGAATAGGTCGCTGCTCTTCCTTTTTCCCTCTCTGTCTGAATGAACTTCCACCATGTCAAGGAAGAACCTCTTAGTCTTGATTTTTCCACCTTTACCTTCTGTGCCTCAGTGACCCCATCACATTCAAAATGGTTTTCCATTCCCTCTATCCAATCCATGACTAGATCAGCTTCCATTTTTCCATTAAACAGTGGTATGCCTTCAAGTGATTTTCCACTCAAAGAATTTAATGCCTTCAAGAAAGGTTCTTCTTTCAAAATAGGGTCAGGTTCAGGGATCTTGTCTTCTTCTGCAACCTCTTCTTTCTTTGGTACCCTTCCTTCTACTTGCTCATCATTCAATGCTTGCTCAAGTTGGTCTATTCTTTCCCTCAATAACCTATTGTCTTCCTCCTACCCTTCAACCATCTTGGCCAATTGTGAATTTGTCACCATGATGGTAGAATCACTAGACTCAACCTCTGGCATATATTATTCTATCCCAAATCTTTTACTCGCTCTGATACCAATCTGATAGGGTAGGGTTGGATGGAACACTCACTGTTCCATGCTCTGGGTCTCACCTTGGAGAACCCCTTTGGTGTCACTTTCCACCACCTTAACCTATAGGCCCTAATGCTTGTTAGGCACCCCTGGTTCTCTTGGCCAACCCTACTATCATCTCCATTTCCCTAACCAAGCCAATCTTGGTGCTCTCTCTGCCATTCTCTCATTAGCCCTTAATCTTCCTAAAGGATAGCTAAATCTCCAACCTTCACTAATTTGATGCAGGGGTGTGTGATGTCTCCCATGGCTTCAAGATCATTCCTCTAGGGTTCTTAATCATCCACCAATCTCCAATTCTCCATCACTCCCACCAAACCCTCTTCTAGGGTTAAAAAGGCTACTAGCCCTTGAGCCCCAATTAGGTCTCCTAACCCGAGAAAAGTGGAAACCACTCCAAAAACCTCCAAATGACCTAGGATCTTTTCTTGGGGTTTATGTTTCCTATGGCCACACCTTGAATATTTTTGGGGTTTGATGCCTGTACTGTCCATACACTACCCTAGCCATGAACTTAGCACTTTTAGGCTTGTTTTAAGCCAATTTATGATGTCCTTGAGATCAGTCAATTTGTTTGCCACTTCCCGATCTATGTTAAGCCTCCTTCTTGTTACCAATCCTCTATAAGGAAATCCACATCCTCTCCACACCATGGTTCACCAGGAGATTGGCACCCCTGCAACCTTATTGTTTTGCACTCTTTGACTGTCCTAGCCGGGCACTGCCAAGCTCGCCTAGGAACAATCTTTTGCCATGGATTCCTGACTCCTAAGGACTCCTACCTCTATCTTATGTACAAACATGGAGTATAGCCTTGTTTCCAAGAACCCATACACCAGGTATAGGGGAAACAAGGTCTAGAGCTCTATCTCTGCCGGTCTGACAATCAGGACAAAAACAAATTGCAAGAAATGAACTAACCTAACAAAAAAAATGCTTGAACTGATGCAACAAGCTAACTACTGAACTAAGCAATGCTTGAAAAAGGAATTACACTACCTAGTTACTCTACTCTCAGCATCTGATCAAACCATCAATGCATAAATCCAAAACCATAAACTAGAAGATGTTTTTCAATATCACAGTCTTAATTGCACTCCATGAAATTATTACAAATCAGAACAACCAACCTTGCTCTCAGCTCAAGGAACTCCTTATAACTCCTCTCCAAGGTAGTTACCAATCCATTGGTTCAGACATAACCACCACATTAGGCCAAAATTGTACAAATGCAACATTTTGGGTTGTATTTCCAATTCCTAGTGAATCCTAGTGGAAACAAGTTGCTAAACTCATCCAGTCTACCATGAGCTACTGATCAACCCTCCTTCTAACACGTTCTAACACCTCTAACTCAAAACTAAATGGTCAACATGACCTTAAAGCATTAAAACCACAAAATTTCATCCTAGGCTCACAAATTTACCTAGTGCTACCTGATGCTTCCTAGGTGCTCCTGCACCACTAGCCTTGGTTGATAATTCAATGAAGGTCTTTCCAAAGGTCCAAGTGGATTGTTTAGCTAGGTTTCCCTCATGAATTGTGTGATTGACACCAAGTTCACTAGATACTTGTAGGGACTCTACAATTGCATGTAAACTAGAATGAAGTGTCATCCCCATTATAGTCATGAGGATTTTTATTTATCAATACAAACTTGTCTTGAATCATATTATAACATGTTCATTTCAAAATTTAAATAGAATTAATGTATCAATTTTGCTAAGGGATTCTACTTGCATTTGATTGTATGTTGTTTACCAATTCATCAAGTTTCTTGCATACAATATGTAATCCCCATCTTTCTCAAGAGAGGTTTGTTCCCTAGGTCACATGGAATCCAAATCACTCATCAATGAAGGGATCCTCTATATGTTTCCTTAATCAAGCATCAAGTTTCAAGGAGCAATCCAAATGACAAGAGAATTAATTTAATATTGGATCCATGATCTTTTTCACATGTGTATGGGAAATTTACTACATTTTTAGTGGGAACCATGATACTAAAACCTTGTTTACTATAAAATATCATCCGTCCAACATAAAGAGAAAGTTGATTGTTGGTCAAATCAAATATAATTTTTTTAAAAGATTAGAGAGAGTGCATAGAAGATTAGATAAAATGATTATTGTTTGAGTAGTGATAGACTTGTTTGTGTTTGCTTTTATAATTCATGATTATGTTCTTGTTTCCAATTATAAGATTTGTAGTTAAATTTAATGATGTAATTCAAATTATGTATCAACTAGTAGTTGCATGCATAGGAATGCAACGATAAGTCGATAGCGGTCCACCACAAATGGCCACCCAATGGGAAATAAGGGAAAAGATTTCTTTTGCAATGCAAAGTGAAATGTAAATGTTGAAAAATATTTGCAATTGTTTGAATGATTCAAAAATAGAGAACATGTTAATTATTGAATTGTGCCATAGAAAAAGTACCCTTTGCTTGATATGGGATTAATTGGACTTAATGAGGCCTTGATTTAGGTGTTGTGAGGCATTGTAAAGGTGTTGTAAAGTCTTGTAAAGGACTTTCACACTTTTCTAGAATTAATGAACCCATTTTTTTCCTAATTCAACATTATAAAATATGTTTAATAATATTATTACATCAATCTAGAAGGTTCTTGAATTAAAATTAATACTAAACTAGTGTTGTAATGTTTCTTGCACATTCACATTGGTTTTTGTTCCTTTCTAGGCTATGTGGACCTCATTTTAGTGTTGTATAGTGTATTTAATCACACTTTCACATTGAATTTTGTGTCCCAATCCCTATTTGACATTTACATCATCACTAATAGGCCCCTATTAACCCATGTTGTGCATCCTGAGGCATAATTTGATCAAATAATTGACATAGTAATCATATAAGCTTAATTTTCTTACTTCTCAACATTTTAGCTAACAAAAATGGCCCCTATGGGACCCATTTTCCATTAGTGGCGAATGAGTCCCATTTGAACCATTTTTGAGGTGTTGAGCGAGAAAAATTAGGTTTTAAGTTTAATTTTCTCCATGTGGGCCTTAGGGATCCAATTAACGGGAAAATAAGGTGAATTTCCTATAAAAGCACCTCTCTTAACTCATTTTTCATCCATTAATTTAATTTACATATTGATCCACCAATCTTCCATCTTAAGTCAAACAACTTAGGGTTTTGTCATTACAAGTCATTAATAAAGCTTCGAAGGACATTCAAGGGTTGAATCGTCCTCCATTGCTACAAAAATCCAAGATAAACATCATGGAAAGGTAGTATATTCCATTATTGCATGTTTCATTCTACTCTTTCATCATTTTGGTTTAATTACCTAAATGGGGTTTGACCAAGGCAAACCCCCACGCCCTAACATTCAACATTTTTCTCTCTTGTCTTGTGTGTTTGCAAATTTAGGAGTCTTGGAAGCTTGGAAATATTTGAAGATCAAGTTACAAGGTTTCTCAAGTTTTCTTTTGATTCAAAAAGTCAAAATATCAACAAAATCTCATTTACAGCTTTTGAAATCAGAGTTTCGGAAGTGGACACCTATAGGCCATCAAAATGCAGATCAGAAGCTTCAAAATCCACCTTTGAAAATCAAAAAATTCAAAAGTAGAATCATTCACCATGGGTGGCGAATGAGTCCCACTCTAAGGTCAATTTTTGGATTTTTACATTTTTAGATACCCTTTTGTTAGAAACTGGTTCCAGTACAGTTTGGCAGAACTGGGACTGATTTGCTAAGAATGGTGAATGAGTCCCACTAGTCCTGAATAATAGGATCAACAAAATTTTAAATGTAATTTCTAGTCTTCATCAAGGTTCTAGGTACACACTTTCATTCTGATTCATTTTTGTTGCAGTTTACTATTCATTCTTAGGTTATTTTGCATTACACAATGTGTTTTACAACATAGCATAATTCTTAGAATTTGCATTCATAATAAATCAATTATTTCATATAACTACATTTATATCATCTCATTTAGTTCAAATAATATCATACATAACATAAATTGAATGAGCCCTCTAGATTTTGGGTGTGGGATCTATCTCTTTTCATTAGGTGAAAGACCCTAATTGAGAAAAGAGACAAAGCATTCCTAGTCCCTAAAATCTATGTTTCAATTTGGTGAACCTAATTTTTGAATGCTTTC
>VDFB02047230.1:100415474-100697907 GCA_007258455.2 Sequoia sempervirens | reverse complement strand
TTTCACTTAGGCTTGCATCATAGCATTCTGAAACCAAAAAATTACCTCACAAATTTCTGAAAATTCTAAAAAAAGTCCATACTAGGACTCATTCGCCACCCTAGGCTAATAAGTCCCTTTTGACCCCTGAAACTGCATTTTACAAAACTCATAAATCTATTTTTCAGCTTCTATTTGGTGCCTTAACCTACCTATATCAGTTAGTTGCATTTATATAGCATGCATTTCACTAGATCTCACTTAAATTAGCTCATTTCATGCATTGTTTCACTTCACTTTTGCATTCACAACATTTCATTTTCAGAAAGTTGCATTATGTAAATAGAAAATTAGCTTACATAAAAACTGAAAATTGCATTTCCTTTTAAGTCATTGCATTTTATTTTCTTTCCTTTTACCTCATACCATGTTTTCTTTTAAAATGTGTGGCTTTGATTTCATCAATAGTGGATTGTATAAGTACAATATTCCCTCTTATGAGTTCACTTTTGATTACCACAATGAAGACTAAATAAGACACGTGATCAAACCATTGGTACCATCCTTAACCTTACATTACCCATTGGTGAGAATGGTAGTGTAGAAAATCAAACCAATCATACTTTTTCTTCTCCCAATACCTCTCCTATTAGTGATGAAGGTATCTCAGTGAAGGAAGATACAAGCATAGTGAGTTTTGATTGTCCATCTTCTTATTCCCCTTTGGATGATGTTAGCAAACAAGATGATGAAAACATAGAAGCAATCCTGAATATCACCTTACCAAGTCTCCATAGTCATGACAATCAAAATTTTCCATCTCCTAATATCCCTCCTCGATGTCAAGAGGATAGGTTGGTATTATAAGATATCCCTATTAAGAGTCATGAGAATCTTGACACCCCCTTTCCTAATGCTCCTCCCCTTTGGGATGATCTATTTACAAACCAAAGTGATCGTTCTATTGATGCCTCCCTCACTTGTGATGAAGCTACTTCAAACTTGGAAGAACACATTACAAGCTCTCCTAGTCGAGTAGAAAACATAACACAAGAGAATGAGACTTTAATGACAATTGAGATTCAACTAACACCTTCTCCTAATTATCACCCTCGTGACACTCCCATCATTGATCATTACCCTATTAGTGATGAAGTCATTTTGGAAGAACCTAGCTCTTCTTGTCAAAAACATGTGGCTTGTTGTTATTCTAAATGCTCTCCTTCTAGGGAGAATATCTTGATGCTAGAAAATGAAAAAAATCATAAAGTACCTTCATTCCATAAACAAGTGGTTCTCAATTTCCATTCCTTAGAGATACATCAAACCAAGACCCCTGAGGTTATGAATGCACAAGTGTCCATTAGATCCCCTTCAATCAATGAACCACATACATACCTCGTGGGATATCCAAAGAATCCCCTAATTCTTTACCCACCATCACACAAGCAAACAACTCAAAACAAACCTCAACTCATCCTCTACCCACCTAATCATAATGTATCGTAGCAACTGAGTTATAATACCGTTGCTCATACATATAACACTCACAATAATCTACAACTACCACAACCAATGCCAACCCCTTTACCTTTACCTAATTTGCTTAGTGTTCCTCGTTACATCCCACACACAAAGGAGTATGATCTTGTTGAACAATTAAAGAATACTCCTACAAAAAATTCTCTTTGGGATTTACTTCAGAACTCACCAAATTATAATACTATTCTTCACACAACCTTACAACAAATTGTGGTTCCTCCTAGTACAACTCCAAATGACGTGACAACTTTAATCCATAACACACATCTCAACATTACTTTCCATGAACATGAACTCCCCTCTTTGGATGTGTAAAAACAAAATGAAGCTTTCATGATCATTGCTCAATACAAAACAATGGGAATAAAGAGAACTCTTATAGACGATGGTTATGCTCTTAACGTGTGTAGTGTGAGTCTTTTGGATAGGCTTGGAATTCATAGATCCACCATTCAACCTGATTCTCTATCTATTAAGGGATTTGGCAATGCCAACAAGAAACCACGTGGGGTAATCAGTATGCCTCTTAAGGTTGGAGTGGTCACCTTAAATACACCAATTCATGTCATGCCTTATGAAATTTCATGCAATATTATCTTAGGTAGACAATGGATCCATGCCATGAACGGTGTGCCCTCCACTCTTCATCGCAAAATGAAATACATTTACAACAACAAAGTATACACCCTTGATGCCGACCCTGAAACTTATAGTGCCTTATAACTTGACAACACCAAAGAGAACTCCTTAAACACACTAACACCAACCACACAAGTGGTTCAACCTATAGAAAAAAATGACAACATTGAACATCACATGTCATTATTGGAAGACGATTGGGGTTCCTTGGATTTTGAGCATGACTTCATGGGCGAATAAAAAATCATCCACAAAGATTCAGAAAAGGGAAAAGACACAACACTCATCTCAACACCAACTTCAGAAGACCTTTCGAAAACATCCACCTCAACCACTTTAGACAAAGAAGCAAACTACACAACAACCTTTGATGAACACAATAATGAACAACCACTCGATCCAAAAGCCATGAAAAAGCTTTATGGAAAAGGTTATGAGCTTATGAAACAATAGGGATATAGTGGAAAAGGATGTGGTGCTTGAGAACAAGGTCTCCACAACCCTATCGAATCTCTCACACAACAAACAACCCATGGTATTGGTTATTGTTCTTTGTCCAAACCTTCACTCAACATCCACAATCTCACACAACACACTCCTAACTCATCCTTAAAAACTAGTGGTCTCAAACATCATCCTTTACCAAACATGCAACACGTAACTACACCTTCGCTTAATGCCAATGTCATCTCACAAAATGTTCATGATTTGACTTCATTAGATTTTATACCTTCCTATAATGTGAAGAAAAAAATATCACAATCTAGAGACACTTGTGTGAGTATGAAATCCACTACTAAACAAGTTGTATCCTTGAAAAAAATTACAAGAGCATCTTCTCCCCTTGATCAAGAGGGTATCTTGTCAAGACTCCTCCAAGATCACTTGATCACCTTCCCTCCTAGAACTACAAAAAAATTCTATGACAAGACTTCATTCTATGCATATCTTAGAGTTCATGGTCACACCACTAATGAATGTAATGCCTTGAGTCGTAAAATCCAAAAATTTTCAGGAGTTTGGTATGCTTCCCTATGTGGGGGCACCTCATTCCTCTAATTGATATTTATTTTCACTCTAGCATGCATTTTATCAAACATTTCGGCTCACCTTTGTCCTACACTAAGTGGGGGCAAGGGGTTTGGTAGCCTTGTCCTTCTATGTCACTTGTCATTTCCTCCTTTGGCTAGTCATTAACTTTTCATGAATACATGAGAGCAAGCTTGGGATGTGGATGACATGCCTTCAGTTGGCTTGCATATGACATACTTCTCTCTCTCATGATGTAGCTTATCAAAAACACATGACTTGGCATAGGGCTATCCGAGTAAGCTCTCAAGTCTTCCTCTCTCTCCTTCTACTTTAAAGCAATTGCTCGTAGTACGGGTGCTCATAACTACTTTAAAGTGGGGGACATACATCACCACTCACATTTCATTGTGTGATTTTTCTTTCTTGTGATTCCCTTTCTTGGAAGCATTAGGTACAATGTTACCCAGGATGAGATCATTTACACTTATCCTCTCTTGGAGGCATTGAACATGTTCCTTAAGATGAGACATTGCATGAACAAAGCAAAATTCCTTTGAACAATCCTTAACATTATTTTGCATTAACAATGTCTTTAATTATTAAAATCTTTTTTCTTTGTGGTAGCTTGTTAAAGTTATCAGTAGACCTATGTAACTTTAATATGGTTGAGAGGGAAGCCCAACTAGTGGCATGACTTTTCCCCATAGCCACCTTTGTGTTTGTGAGTGCATACCAACTAGCATATGTTATTCACCTTTTGGGCTTTCTCACCACACAGATGATCAAAAGTTTCATGGCCCCAAAGTGATTATTTTGTGGACTTCTCACCCCATAGATAACCTGAAGTTCTATGGCCCTAGAGTGAGTACATCTTTTCCACCCTGTCTTTCTTTCCATCTTTCCTTTGCATTATTTTGTATCTTGGGGGCTTGACCTACAAGTGGATCTCTCTTGAATGCCTACTTTAGGTGAGTTTGAAGCAAGTTCATCCTCTCACTAAAGTGGGGGATAAATGTGCCATAGAAAAAATTATCCTTTGCTTGACATGGGATTAATTAGAATTAATGAGGCCTTGATTCAGGTGTTGTAAAATCTTGTAAAGGACTTTCACACTTTTCTAGACTTAATGAACCTATTTCTTCCTAATTCAACATTATAAAATGTGTTTAATTACATTATTACATCAATCTAGAAGGTTCTTAAATTAAAATTAATATTAAACTAGTGTTGTAATGTGTCTTGCACATTCACATTGGTTTTTCTGCCTTTCTAGTCTATGTGGACCTCATTTTAGTGTTGTAAAGTGTATTTAATCACACTTTCACATTGAATTTTGTGTCCCAAGTCCTATTTGACATTTACATCATCACTAATAGGCCCCTATTAACCCATATTGTGCATCCCAATGCATAAATTGATAGAATAACCAACATAGTCATCATATAAGCCTAATTTTCTTACTTTTCAACATTTCAACTAGCAAAAATGGCCCCTGTGGGACCCATTCACCATTAGTGGCGAATGAGTCCCATTTGAGCCATTTTCAGGGTTTTGAGCAAAAAAAATTAGGTTTTAAGTTTAATTTTCTCCGTGTTAGCCTTAGGGATCCAATTAATGGGAAAATAAGGTGAATTTCCTATAAAATCACCTCTCTTAACTCATTTTTACATCCATTAATTTAATTCACATATTCATCTGCCAATATTCCATCTTAAGTCAAGCAACTTAGGGTTTTGTCATTGCAAGTCATTAAGAAAGCTTCTAAGGACATTCAAGGGATAAATCTTCTTCCATTGCTGTAGAAATCCAAGATCAACATCATGAAAAGTTAATATATTCCATTATTGCATGTTTCATTCTACTCTTTCATCATTTTGGTTTAATTACCTAAACAAGGTTTGACCAAGGCAAACCCCCATGCCCTAACATTCAACATTTTTCTCTCTTGTCTTGTGTGTTTGCAAATTTAGGAGTCTTGGAAGCTTGGAAATAATTGAAGATCAAGTTTCAAGGTTTTTCAAGTCTTCTTCTCATTCAATAATTCAAAATATCAACAAAATCTCATTTACAACTTTAGAAATTAGAGTTTCAGAAGTGGACACCTGTAGGGCATCAAAGTGCACATTGGAAGCTTCAGAATCCACCTTTGAAAATCTAGAAATTAAAAAGTGGAATCATTTTCCATGGGTGGTGAATGAGTCCCACTCCAAGGTCAATTTTTGGATTTTTACATTTTTAGATACCCTTTTGTAAGAAACGGGTTTTGGTACAATTTGGTAGAACTGGGAGTGATTCACCCAGAATGGTGAATGAGTCCCACCAGGCCTGAATAATAGCATCAACAACATTTCAAATTTAATTTACAGTCTTCATCAAGGTTCCAGGTGCACACTTTCAGTCTGATTCATTTCTATTGTAGTTTACTATTCATTCTTAGGTTATTTTGAATTACACAATGTGTTTTCCAACATAGCATAATTCTTAGAATTTGCATTCATAATCAATCAATTAATTTATATAACTACATTTAGATCATCTCATTTAGTTCAAATAAAATCATACATAACACAAATTGAATGAACCCTTTAGATTATGGGTGTGGGATCTATCTCTTTTCATTAGGTGAATGACCCTAATTGAGTAAAAGAGACAAAGCATTCCTAGTCCCGAAAATGTATGTTTCATGAATATAGAAAAATGAGAGATTGGTTTATAGTAGGGGGTGAATATTTTTACTTAGGATTTAATTGAGAAGAAGATTTGTAGAGTACATTATAATAAACAAACATATTTGAAAAGTAATTTATATATTTTTATGGATAATTAGATGGATAGATTAATTAAAGCAAAGCTATGTGTGCAATACAAGATATGAATATGGCTTATGTAACCCAAAGATGTTATAAAGCACTTAAATTTGGTGAAGAAATTATTTTATATCTCTACATTTATTTGGAGCATTGTACAACATTTTAAACCCCATGTTATAGTGTACTTCTTTATAGTTATGTGACAAGCAATGCACGAGAGATTAAGAAGCATTTTCATAAAATAGAAGATTGATTTTTGAATTTCCACATCAATTATTTTTAGTTGGAAATTGATTATGGAAATGTAAAATAAAACCGTAAGCCGTCTTCATTATTTACAATGTATCCATTATTTCCAATCTCAATTAATTAATTATCAATGATTTTAATTAATAATATCAGGAGAATGATTTTTGAATAAAATTTTTCTTAATAAATAACATTTGGTAAATTGAATACAATTTAAATTTGTAAATTATTAGTTTCGTTAATAATAATTATTTCTATCCAAAATTTAAGGAATTATGTATTTTAGTTTAATAGTATCTATATTTGATGTTTTTGTATAGGTTAGGCAATCATTTGATTAATTACTATTTAATTATCTTAAGATAAGGCAATGAATGCGAGATTAATAACCATCTGGATAAAAGAGGAAAATGATCTTTGATTTTTTATTTAATTATTTGAATAACAATATTTTTTAAAAAGTGATTTCAATTAATAATCTTAGGAGAATGATTTTACAGTCAATTTTTTCTTAAAAAATTACATTTGGAAAATTAAATACAATTTAAATTTTTAAATAATTAGTTTTGTTAGTAATAATTATTGCCCTCCAAAATTTAAGGTGTGATATAGTTGTAAGAACAAATAGTAGCCAAAGATGAAAGATCCCCATAGTCATTTAAGAGTAATTTATACCATTTTAGATGGAAAATGAATGAAAAAAACTTAGGAAAAAAAAGAATGCAATGGCAGGAGACACGTATTTTGCATTTTTACAATAATTGAATTAAAAGGTATGTCTTGTTTTGTGGGGAAACAATGATTTATTTGAGTTGGAAAAAGATGTTCTACTGAACCCATTAGAAGAAAAAAGAAAGCATTAAAAGTAACTAAGTATATAAACTTGAATATGACATTAAGAACTATTTGCATTAAAATGGGAAAATGGTTTTTGTGTTTCAGAATGAAAATTTATCAGTTGGAAATTGGCTATCAAATTGTAGATCATGTGTTATATTCCTAAGATCAAATTAACAAGTATGCTTTTAAAAAAGTGATTCCATTAGTATAGTTATATCTTTTATTAGTAAGATTGAATAAAAAGTATTCTTTTAAAAACTTATTTTTTTATTTGAATATTAGTTATAATGGTCATCACAAATGAGTTTTTCAAAAAGGAAAGATGCTATAAGCAATATTTACTCTATAATTTTGGGAATGCGATGAAACGATACACATACTTTTTATTGCTATTTTAATTGAATTAGAAGGTACACAATGTTTCAAGGGAACATCAGAAAGATGTTACTAAATTTATACAATGATTTGTGTACACATGTATATATGTAAGAAAAAATATATGGCATTAAATGTAGAATGACAAAACCCACACTTGTTTCCCTCCCTACCATGTTGGCATCATGAAGGCCCATGGACTATACCCAAACCCCTGAGCAAGAGAAGAATGAAATGCACATGGGAGATGCCATAGAGATTCACCATACATTATCATTTTAATTGAATTAGAAGCCTTGTTTTGAGGAAATATGAAAAACATGATAGTAAATATATATAAGAATTTGTGCGCACATGTATGTATGTAACAACAAATATATGATGGGAAATATAAAACCACAAAAGTCATGCTCATTTTCCACCCTACCATGTTGGCATCATGGAGCCCCATGGACTCTAGCCAAACCCCTGAGCAAGAGAAGGATGAAAAGCCCATGGGAGATGTCATGGAGTTTCATCATACATTGCATAATACAAATCTTGGGAAAACTCCGTTGTTTCCATATATAATTTTTTTGATATTGTTGTGTTTTCTTTGATGTGGCAACTTGAAAGCAAAAATGTATCCTAGTTTTCAAATCCCTTTGCATGCTTAAACCTAGTTCCTACAAATGGAACACAAAGGTATGTTAGTCGACAAGCAAGGAAAATAAAAAAGGAAGGATAAAAAAAAAGTATATGGGTAAAATTAATATATACAATGTGAGGCTAAAAGTAGTGAATAATTTTTACAATTAGTTAACCAAAGTTGTCTATTGACAATGGGAAAGTATCATACTTACATACATTGTTGATTGTGTTCAACAAGGAAGAGCTACATTAGACTGAGTCGTAGGAGGATGAAATAATTTGAAATAGAGAGTGTAGAATACACTAATTTTCTTGAATGGATATTATATTTCTGCAACAATATAAACAAAATAATATATATATATATATATATATATATACAATAAAAGAGGTTAGCACTATTTGTTGTAAATAGAAATAGATAAAGTGGAATATTTTGAATGCATGGCATCTTGGTAAGGGATTGAGTATAAGTGATCTATTGGAGAAGTTAAAAAGAGAGTTGTGGAAACAATGAGAAATGCAATGATTGGTAGCATGGGATTTGAAGGAAAAAAATGTATAAGAGGTGTTAAAATAAGTACTATTTGCTACAAGTCGTTTTACATGGGTTTTTTGCATAAATGTTTTGTGTATAATATTTAATGCGAAGCAATGTAGCTTGAATTCATAGTTAAGTTTGTGGAACTATACTCATTTTGCAGAGATTGATACATCATATAGTTGTTGTCAAAGCCTAAATAAGATAAGTATCATCATTAAGAATTGGGGTTAAATAATTGATTTGGCAAGTTGAAAAGATATATGTATGTGTGTGTAGGGGGAAAATGGTTTAGTGGCTTTTAATTATTATTCTAATAGCTCTTTTATCTATTGAAAATGACTCTTTCTACAATGCAATTTAATCAATATACTTTCTTGCACATATTGCAGCACATCAATTTCAAAACCGTCCAACCCGCTATCGAAAGCAACAATAAGCAGAGAATGAAAAGCATGAAGAATAAATTAATCATTTATACAAAATACCCATGTGAAACACACATATATATACATGTAAACATATATATATACATGTATACATATACACACACATATATATATATACACATGTATACATATACATATATATATATACATGTATGGATATATACATATATATATACACACACATGTATACATATAAATATATATATACACACATGTATATAGACATGTATATATACAAAATTAGTTTCATCGCTGGTAAGTGTTATTCTTTCTAGTAACTCTTTGTATAGAAGTTTCCAAAAGGATTTTCATCAGCCCAACTGTGAATAAGACTTGTCGTGTAATAGCTCTGTTACAATTTCTCTATTTGTCTATAATATTTAGTCTGAGGGAATGTAGCTTGAATTTTTTATTAAGCCTATGGTATTATGTATACATATATACACACACACACACACAGATGTATACACACGTGTATATATATGATATTTTTTTGGTTGTTGTTAAGTGTTATTCTTTCTAATATCTCTTCCTATATGTTCAATTTATTTGTTTGAAGTTTCTAATGGGATTTTCATTAGCCCAAGTGTGAATAGGACTTGTTGTGCAATAGCTTTGTTACAATTTATTTATTTGTCGTTATCTGTGTGTATGTTTGGCATTGCAACCATTACCATAGGAGAAATTGTACTTATCTGTGTGTAGGGTTTAGGGTTGTATGAAACCATTAACATATTAGAGATAAAATTACTTTGGTGGCTATTTAGTGTTATTCTAATAGCTCTTTTACAATTTCTCTATTTGTGTATTATATGATGAAACAATCTTTGCAAAATGTGTTTGGTGGCTTTTAAGTGTTATTGTAATAGTTCTTTGATCTGTTCAGCTTTATATCTCTAGCTGATATGCTATTTGTTTGAAATTTCTATTTGTTAAGAACAATGTATTATTCTAACAATGCAACTAAATCAATATATTTTCTTATATATTTTGGAGCACATATTCATAATGCCAGAATGGCTATTCTAACAATGCAACTGAATCAAAATATTTTCTTGCATATTTTGGAGTATACATTCCCACTACATGTATATATAGATATATACATACACATGTATATATATATATATATGTATATGTATATGTATACAGAATGCCACAGACTTAATAAAAAATTCAAGCTACATTCCCTATCACTAAATATTATAGACAAATAGAGAAATCGTAATAGACCTATTGCAGAACATTCCTATTTTGGATTTACTGGCAATTAGGATGGGACCGACTAGCGGGGAGTTCACCAAGTTTTGTTGTGGCAATGTGGAGTTTCAAAAATACATGGGTTGACAGTGGTGGAGAGTTCTTTAACAATTTTCCTATTTCTTTGTAATATTTAGTGCCAAATAATGGAGCTCGAATCTAGAATATATGTATGTATATATGTAACCATTCATCCAGCCTTTGGTGTATTGATTTTATGTATATATATATATATGTATATGTATACAAAATGCCACAGACTGAATCAAAAATTCAAGCTACATTCCTTGGCACTAAATATTATAGACAAATAGAGAAATTGTAACAAACCTATTACAGGATAAGTCCTATTTTGGATTTGCCGATGATCAGGATGTGACTGGTCAATGGGGAGTTCACCGGGTTTTGTTGTGGCAATGTGGAGCTTGGAAAATATGTGGGTTGGCGGTGGTGGAGAGTTCTTTAACAATTTTCCTATTTCTCTATAATATTTAGTGCCAAATAATGGAGCTCGAATTTAGAATATAAGTATGTATATATGTAACCATTTAGGCAGCCTTTGGTGTATTGCTTTTGATGAAGCTGCGATTGGTTTGCTGCAAATTCTATTAAAAGACCTCTACATGTTGCAGGATAGTTCTGAGTCTACAACAGATCTATTTCAATTTGACTATCATACATTGGCTGCTATACAAATACACAACATATTCTACTATGTCAACTACATTTCTCCATTTTATACATATACATGTATACATGTATATATATATAGATAGATAGATACATGTATATATATACATGCATATACATGTGTATATATATGTATATATGCATTAATACATGTATGCATGTTTTACTAATAGTTTTGTTGCAATTTCCCTATTTCTCTATAATACTCAATGCTAGATAATGCAGCTCCTCTTATACAATTGCTCTATTTGTTAGCAGAGTAAAAAGAATGTGGGCACCATATTAAAATCAAAACCATATGAGCTCAATTAATGTGAAAATGTATATATGGAAACACAAGAAAATATTACATTCATATTTGCAAAAGATGAGTCTTAGATAGGTTGTAGGCATACCTTGTGGGTGCAACTGGGTGTAGTATGAACAAAAAAAAAGAAGGCGTGCTCTCCACCCTACCATATTGGGTCATGAAACCTCATTGCCTATCACGAAATCCCCAAGCCAGAGCATACTTTTCCAACCACAAATCTTAAGCATTATGCATTGTCAAAATCTCATAGCATTAACCTGAGAATATTTTTTAGTTCAAATCATTGCTATACATTTTTTTAAAAATATGTATAGTTGTATGATTTATGACAAAGGATTTAACACGTAGTCATAAAATAAGAGATGGCACCATATTACAATCAAAAACATGGAAGATGAGTGAATTTGTGAATATATATATATGCAAAGATAGGAAAAAATTATGTGCATATTTGCAAAACAAAAGTGTTAGATAAGATATGCACATACCTTGTAGCTGCAACTAGATGTAGTCTGAACAGAAAGAAAGAAGGCTTTCTCTCCACCCTATTGTATTGGGTCATGTAGCCTCATGGGCTTTCAACAAACCCTTGAGAAAGAACATACATTTCCCACCAATATCATCAATGGTGAAGCCAATGGTTGGGTACCTAAGTTTTTTGTTTCTAGATATTTGATTGTGTTCGAGTTTTTTTGTTCATAAAACCAAAACACAATCAAATATCTGTAAATAACAATTATCAAGCATTATACATTGTGGAAATCTCATAGCATTAACCTTACAATTTTCTTTAGTTGAAATCAGTGCTATACATTTTTAAAAATATATGCAGTTATCATTTATGAAAAAGAATTTGACATGTAGTCATGAAATAAGAGATGGAATAGAGGACATATAGGTTTACCTTCTATATAAATAGAATGTAGTTGGAGCTTTTACACCATTGTAAACATGTGATGACAAAGCTATATAGTATTATGGACATGTGCAGTTACAGTTGACAATGTTTGCAATCTAAAATGGTTTCAATCACATATAGTTAGTGACAAGGAAAATTTGAAGTTTAGTGTGGCAAACATGTGTAGTTGGCAGATAATATATAAATTAAGAAATGTAAATTGCTATATAGCTTATAACCAATAATATGTAATGCCTCTATAATACAAATGGTCACATAAACAAGCTACAAGTATACCTTGTGCAAAGGATGGGGCAAGCTCAATAAATGTACAAATATATATATAGAAACATAGGAATAAATTACATTGATATTTGCAAAAAAAAAGTATTAACATCCCATAGTGAACATTAAAAAAGCAAGACACAATAAATAAAACTTAAGAACATGGAGAATAAAAAAGGTGAACTACAATAATGAACAATTTGTTATGAGAAAATCAAGATTGATACAACACAAGAAATGTATGTAACAATTTGCATGTCAATTTAAAATCCAAGCTACATCATATGGAACTAAATATTGTAGAGAAAAATGAGAAATTGTAAAAGAACTATTGTTTTTAAGTTTCAAAATTCTCAAAATTTGTAGATTTGTATAAAGTAGAAAGATGACATTCACGTGTACCTTTGCATTGCTTTCAATTTTTTACTGCAGATTGTAGCAAAAGATTTCTGCATGTTGCTAGACAGCTCTAAGTCTACAATAGATCCTGTTGCTATTAATATTTAGTAGAAAATTAGTGTTATTCTAATAGCTCTTATACAATTCTCTATTTTTCTTCAATATTTTCTGCCAAAGCATGTAGTTTGAATCTTGTATCAATATGTTTCAAATTTTATTAGTTGTGTATAAGTTTAAAGAAATAGGCAAGGTTTTTTTTACATAAAAACAATTAGGGTTGCATAATATATTTCTTGTCATAATATGAAGAAAGTAGGTATTACAATAAAGAACTAGGTTTCAAGAGTTCAATCAGCAAGTTGAAAAGATAGCTTTATGAGTGTCTGGAAATGTAGTACGTAGAATACAATATGTTGTGCATTTGTACAATCCAATGTATGACAGTGAAAGGGAAAACCAGAAAACCCATGCTCGTTCTCCTCCCTACCATATTGACATCATGAAGCCTCATGGGCTCTAGCCAAACCATCGAACAAGAAAAATGTGTAACACCCATTAAAAATTTAATGGAGCCATATCATATATCAGACAATAGCGAAGTAGCAGAAATTTTGTTGTTGCTATATATCATTTCTTATATTGGACTAATTTTTTTCATGCAACAACTTTTAAAAGATTGATATGTTGATAAACAGATGCCTATAGAAGAAGAGCATGTAGGAACATGAGCATAGGCACGGGTGGGAAAAAAAGGATTTTGAAAATCCAACCAATGGAAATGGAGGTGGAACAAGATCTGAGAAGTCTCAGGCAGATTAGGTGTTGGTATCAAGTAAGAAGCAAGGTGAGGATAATCAGGATGATGTGGACTCCAGAAACAAAATCCTGGTGGAATCGGGTGGAAAGGATATTTCGGCGATTATTCCTATGGGTTCCCTTGCCAGTCAAAAAACTAAAAAATCCAAAGATGCGGTGGGGACCACTGGCGGCATTGGAGGTAATCGCAAACCCTGGACATCTCTGTTTGGGGTAAAACCAAATGGAAAGTCATCTTTGCCTCTGGTGCAAAATATCTCTTTCCCAGAAAAAGGTAAGTTTGTAATTTTTGTGCCAGATTTGTTGATTGATCATAATATTGCTTTAATGGAAAGAGCCCTAGTTGGGAAATTTATAGGCCCTAGACCAAATATTGAAGTGGTCAGGGAGTTTGTCAAAAAAAGGGGAGAACTAATGGAAATTTCTCAGTAGCAACACTTCTAAAGGGTTTTTTTGCGTTTGAGTTCACTTGTAGAGAGGATATCTTGGCTGTTAGAAGTGGGGGTCCTTGGGTTATAGGGAAATCTTCCCTGGCACTAAAGAAGTGGTCCTCTAATCTAGACCATTCAGACTCTATTTTTGATAATGTCCCAATATGGGTCAAATTTTTGGGCCTTCCCATGGAATACTAGAATGAGGATGTCTTTTATGGTATTGCGATTTCCTTTGGAGAGCTCCTTTCTATTGATTCTATGACATCTGCTAGAAAGAGGTTGGTATTTGTAAGAATATGTGTAGGGGTCTCTCAGAATGCTGACCTTCCCTCATCAATCGAGATTCAGTCAAAATTGGGTTCCTGGTCGCAGGACATAGAGTTTGAAACCATCCCATTTGCTTGTTTCAAATGTAGAAAATCTCGGCACTGGGCTAAGAAATGCCCTTTAAATGCCACCAAAGAGAAAGAGAAACTAGCTGGCTCTTTGAAATCTATATGGTGAAAGAAATCAGGAGGAGATAGCCTTGAAAATAAAGAGTCTAATGTTCAAAGTACTTCTAATGAGGTTGAAGTGGTCATGGAAAATAATGGTGAGGTTTTGCCAGAACCCCAACATAAGGATTTTGTGAAAACCTTACCTATTAAGGAAAATGGAACCAGTGAGGATTAGATGGTTGGGGAAGAAAAATAGAATCATGAAGCTTACCCCTTTTCCCATGAGCTAACCCCAGTTGAGAAAAATGACAGGATCCCGGGCTTGGAGGATATTCCTATTCAGCAGCTGTCCTTGGAGGTGAACTTCCCTCTCCCACTCCCTTCCTCTGAAGGTCTTTTTCCTTCGGGTGTAGATCACTTTACGAATCCTAACTCCTTGGAATTTGTTAAGGATTCCCTTGATAATCCAGACCATTCTTCTGAACTCTCTAGAAACCATTCAACTTTTCATTTGAATGGTATCATGGAGACATTACCCTAGAACAAATGCTCCTTATTGATAAGGAATGGGAATCTAGTAAAGAGACAGATAGTCAAAAAGAGATTGATAAAGAAGAGATCTTATCAAAGAAAAAGAAAAATAAAAACAAACAATGGAAGACTCCAAGTGGTATTTCTACCAGATCAAAAGCAAAGGTAGACTGTGGAGCAACAAAGAACTCTTGAGGGAAAAAATCTTTTAAATGGACAAGAGAGCATAATAGTTTTCAAGATATTGCGGATGGGTCTCAAAAAGCCATCATGGAGTGCCTCAACTCCCCTGATAATTCATGAAGATCATGTCTTGGAATATCAGGGGACTTAATAGTCCCCATAAGCAGGATGTTCTATGCAATTTTGTGAGGGATCACAAGCCTGATATTCCTCTTATTCAGGAGACGAAAATGTCAAAGAAAAAAGTAGAAAAGTTGAAACTATTTCAGCATTGTAGTACGCATGGAAACAACTTGAATGGCACTTTAGGAGGTATTGCTACTTTCTAGAATTGTCACATAATCAAAGGGGATCCGATTTTGGAAGGCATGAACCATACTACTACTAGATTCACACATATTAGGGATAATTTTAGTTGGATACAATTGAACATCTATGCCCCCAATGGAAAAGGTCTTAGAAAATCCTTTTGGATGGAGCTGCTACCTTTAGGAGGATTTTTGATAGAGAGTCTTGGGTTGTTATGGGTGACTTTAATATGCCCTTAATGAATGAAGAAAAAATTGGAGGTTCCTGGATCAATGCGGAGAGCAAAGAGGATCTTAAGAGTTTCATTGACAACCAGGGGCTAATTGATCTGGATTTAAATGGAACTTCCTATACCTGGTCGAATCGTAGAAAGGGGATGGATCTTATATAGGTTAGATTAGATAGAGATTTAGTTTCTAATAATTGGTTTTTTTATTATTACTATTCTCTTAATGCTCTCTCTAGGATTGGATCTGATCACTTCCCTATTAGTTTTGTTGTAGATCCTATAAAAAAGAAGAAAAATATCCCTTTTAGAGTTGAAAAAATGTGGCTTTCTCATCCTGGTTTTAAAGAGGAAATTAGGAAATGGTGGAATATAAGTATCTCCAACACAACTATGTTTAGAATAGCTAAAACATTAAGGAAAGTTAAATGTAACTTGAAAAAATGGAAAAAAGAGTCCTTTGGGAAAATCTTCAGGATCAAATATGATCTTCAGATGGATCTGGGGGAGATTCAATATAAAAACCAGGAGGGATATTTGAATGATACAAAGGAAAGAGAGAATGAGCTACTCATTAAGATGCATGACATTATCGGAAAGGAGGAGGAGTTTTGGAGGCAAAGATCTAGAGCTTTATGGTTATCTATAGGTGACAAAATACCGGGTACTTTCATCTATCAGCCTCAAAGCCTCAAAACATAGAGCTATCAATAGAATATCTCATATTGAAGTGAATGGTACTAGGTATGAGGAGGAGGAGGATATTAGAAAGCATGCTGTTTTATTCTTTAAAAATCTTCTTTTTGAGAATGATGAAAATAACCAAAATGATCAAGATCATTTAATAGAGGCTATACCTAAAGTGATCAATCAGGAAAATAACTCTATGATATTTTCTATTCCTACCAATGAGGAAGTCAAGAAGGTTGTTTTCTCCTTTGATGGGAGTAAAGCTCCAGGTCCAGATGGGTTCCCTTTGTTTTTCTTCCAATGGTTCTGGGAGATTGTTGGAGACGATGTGGTGAATGTTGTTAAAGAATTTTTTGGATCTAGAAGTCTCCTAAAAGAATTGAATGCCACTTTCCTGGTTCTAATCCCTAAGAAGCATGGAGTGATGAACTTTGAGGCCTTCAGATGGTCCATAAGCCTCTGTAACTTGATCTATAAAATCATCTCAAAGGTTCTAACTTCAAGATTCTTAATTCTCTTGCCTACTTTGATTTCACCTCAACAGAATGGATTCATCCCTAGTAGAAAAATCCTTGACTCTATTGTTACTGTGCATGAGAATATCCATTCCTTGGTTGAATCTAAGACTGAAGGCTTTTTGTTAAAGCTTGATATCTCAAAAGCCTATGACAGAGTTGACTGGTTTTTCTTATTTAAAAATTTAAAGGCTTTTGGGTTTTGCAACAGGGTTCTTCAAATGGTGGAACAACTTGTGTCTACTGCTTCTATTTTTGTTATGGTGAATGGATCCCCAATGAATTTCTTCCAAAGTTCCAGAGGTCTAAGACAAGGTGATCCTATTTCTCCTATTTTATTCACTATTATGGCTAAAAGTCTTGGAAGAAATATGAAAAGGTTGATTGACAATAGAACCCTTCTTGGTCTTAATCCTTCCTCAAGCAACCTGGTTTGTTCTCATCAACAATTTGTTGATGATACTATACTCTTGGGTAAATCCTCGGTCTCGGAAGGAAAAACTTTGAAATTTTTGCTTGATAAATATGGGAGAGTGTTTGGACAGTTAATTAATAATTAAAAAAGTTATCTTTTCTTTTTCAACACCTCGGCTCACAGATAGACCAAAATTGCTAGAATCCTTGGTTGTAGGGTGGACTCCTTACCTTTCACCTATCTTGGTTTACCCTTAAGCCTTAAACCCCCTGAATCCTTTTGGATTTCATTGGTCGAGAGGTTCAACAAGAAGCTCGCTGGTTGGAAAGGAGCTCTGTTAAGTCAAGCGGGTAAACTTCAACTCCTCAAAGCTTCTCTTTAGAATTTTTTGATCTATGCTCTGAACCTCTTTAAGATTCCTACTAAGTTTGCGAATGCTATAGAAAAGATTCAAAAAAGATTTCTTTGGTTAGGTGTTGAAGAAAAGAAAAGACTACCTTTAATAGGATGGGAACTAGTGTGCAGACCAAAAAAGGCCAGAGGATTAGGTCTTAGAAGAATTAGAATGGTTAACAAGATTCTTCTAGTAAAACAAATCTAGAATTTTTTTTCATCTTCAGGTTCAAATGGACTGATATCCTAGCTAGAAAATATTTAGAGAGCAATAGTTATTTTATAATGCTGAAGGAATCCCATCTTCTTCCCAGAGGTTCAACCCGCTGGAATAATTTGATCAATGGGAAAAAAATTGTTGACTCTGGAACTGGTTGGCAAGTTAGAAGTGGAAACCAAACTAGATTCTGGGAGGATAGATGGCTATTTAAGGAGCCCCTTATAAAAATTGATTCCTTTAGTGGATGGGCTAAGAATTACAAAGTTCATTTTGGTTCTTATGTGAAAGACTATAGAGTGAATGGAAAATGGGTGGATCTGTGTCTTGTCAGTTAGGCTCTTGCTCCTATTTAGTCTTTTTTGTTGGCTGTTAGACTTTGCTATGATCAATTGGAAGATCATCTTGTCTAGACTGATGAACCCTCGAGCAACTATTCTATTTTGTCTTCCTTTGCTAGGATTACTTCTACCCAGGGTTCTCCTCCCTTTTGGTCGAAGGCTTGGTTCAAACATTTGATCCCTAAAATCAACATTTTTTTTCTAGATCCTTCTCCAAAATAAGGTGCTCATAGTTGATAACCTTTGCAAACACAGCTTTCAAATACCTAATAGATGTTTTCTTTGTAAGATGGAGGTAGAGTCGGTGCGCCGTTTGTTCCTTCATTTTTCTTTTGCTGCCTCAATTTGGAAAAAAAAATAGTTATTGGCAACTTTCTTGGGTTTTTCCCTCGTCTATTGAAGACTTCTTCCTTCAATGGAAAGCCCCGACTCATAATACTATTCTTTTTTATGGGATTTCTCCTTCCCTAATATTGCTTGGGGTCTATGGAAAGAACATAACAACATAATTTACAAAGATAAAGAAGATCTAGTGGACATTGCTTTTGATAAAATAATCAGATTTCTGAAAGAAAATGTCAATGCTATCTCCCAAAAGGTTAGCAATTCCAATAAAGTGGCTCATTCGTCCTATGATCTTATAGTTTCCAAGTAATGGAATATAAGTCTTGACTTGCCTTGTGCCCCTAAAAAAGCTAAGAAGGATAGAGAGGGTTCCTGCTAGTCTTTTCCGCCTAATGGATGGGTCAAAGCTAACTTCAATGGAGTGGCTAAAGGTAATCCAGGGGCGGCGGGTTGTGGCAAAGTCATAAGGGACTCCTTTGTAAACTTTCTAGGTGTGACAACCACTCCTCTAGGTTCCCATACCAATCACATGGCCAAGGCTACTAGTGCTTTTCATATTATAAATTTGGCCCAAATTCTTAATTTTAAAAACCTTTTGCCTGAAGGTGATTCCAAAAATATTATTGATTGTCTTCTAGGCAAGTCCCCCCATTGTGGACAATAAAGTCATGGATTGATGATGCCATCTCGACTCTAGCTAAGTTTGACAACATAAATATTTTGCATGCCTATAGAGAAGCCAATGTTGTAGTAGATTTTTTTGCTAATGAAGGGGTTAGGAGTAATGAATAGAGCACTTGGCTAAATTTTAGTGATCTAAGTATTAATGTCCGAGCTTTATAGAGTTATGATGAATCACATGGGAAAGAGGTGTGTCATCTCTTTAATGAGGACATGATGGAGTTATCACATCACAATCATTAGATTGTATGGGACCGAGCTTAGTTTCTTTGTCTACAAGGTGGCCTGGCATGCTTTGTGGGTTCTTAGATTTGGCGGGACCAGTTTTAGTAAATATTTCATCTCCATTTGCCCCATTGTGCTTGCCAAGATGGGTAAAGATAGGAAAAGAACTGAGCCAGATAGCTTTGAGATGCACACAAGAAATGATAAGGCTTGGAATAAAGTTAAAAGTGAGGGTTTACTTCCTTTCTTGGAAAAACTCCATGGTTCCAATCAGGAGGCTATGAATCTTTTTGGAATTAGTTTACACTTCTTTTTCCATCTCCCACGAAAACTGGTTCTTGGAAAAATTAGTTTTCGTGGGAGATGGAAAAAGAAGTGTAAACTAATTCCAAAATTTTTGAAGAAAATATTTTTAGAATCTACGAAAAAATGTGATGAGACTCTAGTTTGTATTATCTTCAAATTCTTCATGGTTTATCTGCTATAGCTGCCCAAGTGTGAAGATTTAGTTAAAAATAATAATTTCAGTGTTAAATTTGGCCAAAAATTGTAAACCACTATTGTGGGATCACCCTTGTGTTGTACTAAGCTAAGAAGCCCTTCCCTTAAAACCAGAATTATTGATAAGAATCCTTCGGCTAAAAACCTTGTCTCGTACTCTGAAGATTCTCCTGAATCTGAAGAGTCTGGTGCTAACAACACTGAGCCCTCTGCTGACTCATCATTGGATAGAAATGGTAGAATTGGCTCCCCTGTTACTTCTGACCCTGCTAATACTTGTTTCAACACTGATAGAGATCCCAATGTGGATGTTTTGTATTTAGCTAGAAATAATGTTGATAACCATTTCAAACTTTCAGAATGGACTTTTCATGAAATTAATGAGCTAAAGATAAAAAATTGGGCCCTTCAAAGTAAATTGAAAGATTTAGGAGTTAAGGTTACGACACTTGATAAGAAAGAGGTGGAACGAAGAGAATACGGTGTCAGCAAAGATACCCAGTACCAAGCTGGAAAGGACAAAAATGTTGAAATTGAGTTGGATAAAATGAAAAAAACTGTCAAAATTATTACCGAGCAAAACAATCATATGGCTAGAGACAACGCCATCATCATCAATGCCATGAATGAGAAATTAGACAAAGCTCAACAAGGGTCTTTGGTGGTTGATCTGGAGGAAATCAACGAAAGAAACTAGGAGGAGGATGCTGGTATTTCTAAGAGAACCAGGGCCAATTTGAAGAGGAAGGCTCTTCCCACTTCGCAAATGATTCAAACCTTTAAGAAGGGCGTTCAAGATATGCAAAACTTGGAGGCTGAGATATAGTCTGTCTTGAAGACTTTGGGTTAATTGCGGCTGGTCTTTTTGTTGGCTTTTTTTGTCACACCTTCTTGGTCTTTTGCGGGTGGCTGCTGCTTGTTATGGTTTTTTCCTTTTGTGCAACCAGGTGTTTCTAAAGGACTTTTTTGTCCTTTCTTTTCTGTTTTAAACTTTGTGGTTTCGGGTACCTATAAAACCCATTTTACCCTTTATCAAAAATAGATGCCTATGGATAATTTTCATCATAAGGTCTAATACCTTTTATACAATTCTCTATTTGTCTTCAATATTTACCAGTAAAGGATGTAGCTTGAATCTTGTATGAATATGTTTCAAATTTTTTTATCTGTGTATAAATTTAAAGAAATGGGCAAGGTCTTTTTTACATAAAAGGATTTTGGATCACATCATATAATTATTGTCATAACCTAAATAAAATATGCATTATCATAAAGAACTAGCTTAATATAGTTGATTTAGCAACCTTGAAAGATAGCTCTATGAACGTGGAGAAATGTAGTCGGCATAATACAATATGTTGTGTATTTGTAGCGGTCAATGTATGACAGTAAAAGGAAAAACCACAAAACCCATGCTTGTTCTCCTCCCTTCCATATTGAAATCATGAAGCCTCATGGGCTATAGCTAGACCCTCGGGCAAGAAAAGTATGCAACACCCATAAAAATTCAATGGAGCCATACCATTTATCAGACAATGATGAAGTAGGGGAAATTTTGTTGTTTGCATATATAATTTCTTATATTGTACTATATTTTTCATGCAACAACTTTTATATGATTGATACATTGATAAAGAGATGCCTATACATAATTATTGTCATAAGCTCAAAATCTTCTTAGTCTAAACCTCTTTGTATGCCTTGAGTTTTTCCATTTTCGTATGGTCCTTAACTGTTTCCCTAAGAGTTTTTTGTGCAATTTCCCTATTTTTGTTTAATATTTACTGTCAATTATTGTCTATAATATTTAGTAGAGAATAAGTGTTATTCTAATGCCTCTCATACAGTTACTCTATTTTTCATCAATATATACGTGTGTATATTCATGTTTGAAATAGAAATAATAGTGTGTTGGTAATAGTTTTCTTATTTCATAGATTTGAAATTCTCCTAAGACTTTCGTTCTTTAAAAAAGTGTAGTCTATTCTTCTCTGCATTAAAATGAAATTTAAAATATGGAGAATAGAAGAGGAAAACTACGGCAATGAACAATTTTTTATAGGCAGTTGGAGGAAAGGATATCATGAAGAACAATTTATTCTACGGAAGTTGAAATAGATAAGGTAGAAATAAGTTTACAATTATCTAGATTTGTATCTACAAAAATAACAGTCTCACTAGGTGAAAATAGTTTCATGTTTATGAATTGCATGTCATGAGCTTGATGCACAGAGGCTTCATGAAACATTTCATGCTCTTGAGACCCTACTCCTTAATTACATCAATTGTTTCATGAAGCCTCTATGCATCAAGCTCATGCTTGTTACCATGAATGGAAACTGTTTGTTTACGCAAGGGTTAATGCATTTCGTTATTGTTGAACAATGTCACAAAAGATAGTAAATGCAGTGTTCCATACTATGCTATGAAAAAGTATAAAAGTATAAATGAGAAAAGGCTAAAAAATAATTGTGGGTTATTGGTATGAGAGCATTTTATGGCTGACAGTGATGAACTCTTTTTTTGGAGCAGGCGTGCTAAAGTAGACGTATATATAGCATGCAATCGACATGATCATCATGTGGAATAAGAGACACGTAAAGTGCCATGCCAAGAAGCAAAACATATTGAAACATAGAGAATAGAATAGGTGAACAACATATATATATGTATGTATGCATAAATATATGTATGTATGTTTTACTAATAGTTCTATTAAAATTTCCCTATTTCTCTATAATACTAAATGGAAAATTATGCAACTCCTCTTATACAATTACTTTATTTGTTACTATACTACACCTTTGGGCTGCTTTCAATTTCCTACGTTTGTGTGTGTTTTTGTACCTCTTTTAAGGTTCTTAATGTGGGTTTTTAGTAATCTCTTATTTACTTGTCATCCTCCAATATTTTTGTAATAGTTGTTTTACAATTTCTCTATTTCTCTATAATATTTGTTGCCAGACAATGTAACTACAATTTCAAATTCACAGGCCAACTATATGTTTGTGTATCTTAAATATAAAACAAAAAAATATATATATATATATATATATATATATATATATATATAGATAGATAGATAGATAGATAGATAGATAGATAGATAGATAGATCAATTGTGGTACAATAGCGCAACAAGAAGCAAGTGCAATATTGAATATTGTACTGTGGGAAAGTATACTCCAAAATATGTGCAAGAAAATATTTTGATTTAGTTGCATTGTCAGAATAGCCATTCTGGAATAATGAATATGTGCTCCAAAATACGCAAGAAAATATATTGTTTCAGTTGCATTGTCAAAATACCCATTCTGGCATTATGAATATCTTACACATATTTCATGATTAAATGCTCTATTCTTAACAAATATAAATTTCAAACAAACAACCTATCAGCTAAAGATATAAAGTTGAACAAATCAAAGAACTATTACAAAAACACTTAAAAGCCACCAAAGACATTTTGCAGAGATTGTTTCATCATATAATTGTTTCCATAGCCTAAAGAAAATAAGTATTGTCATAAAGAGCTAGGTTTAAATAATTGATTTGGCAAGTTGTAAGGTTATCTGTATATGTGTGGAGGGGGGAAAACCACCCGCACAAAACACTTTTTCCAATAGTGACTTTTCACCAACAACCAAAGCATACATATATGCAAAACTATTTGCAAATGTATCTATACATATGCAATGTATTTTTGATGGAGACTATAACGAATGGAAGGTACGATACACTCTTTTAAGAAGATTGTAATGCTGTTGTTGCCTATGCCTGCGCATCATAACTTCCTTCATTCCAGCCTCCATCTAAAAAACCTAACATTTTTTATTGCACATGCATATATACATATACATATACATATATTGTGATGAACACTAAAATGTGCTAACACAAAAAACTATAAAATCCTTGTGTATATATTTTAATATATTCTAACGTTCAAACCATCCTATTCCTTTTTTGATCATTCATAGATATAGAATTATATACACATGGACCATACACATATATATTTTGTTATATGTTTATCTATAATTGTTACTTTACATAAATGTATGGTTATACATGTAAATTCATAAATGCTAATGTGCTTAGGCATGTATGTATACTCGTAGGCTGTGTGAGTACATTCAAGTTAAACTACGATAATGATTAGTTTGATATGGGAAAAATAATATTATGAAACAAATTAATATCAACCAAGCAGTCTATGTAATAGTTTCCTTATCAATTATACATTTGAGCCACATTATTTAGCAACACATATGAAACACAAATATGGACACTATGAAAAGAACAATTAGGGAGACACTTGACAAGCATAGGAAAATGTCACATGTTCAAAAATTAACATTAAATAGGAGATCATAGAATGTCGTTCATTGTTTTAGTTATCTTTGTGCATCTTTATTGTTACACTGATTAACATAGGAGCAATTATAGATTAACATAGGAGTGATTGCATAGATATGTGTGTGTGTGTGTTTGCAAAGGCTTACTGTGAAATGATAAACATATTGGAGATAAAAATTAGTTTGGTGGCTGTTAAGTGTTATTCTTTGTATATATCTTTTATATGTTCAATTTATTAGTTTCAAGTTTCTTGCATTTTTTTTTTGGTCAGCCCAGCCATGAATAGGATTTATCACATAATAGCTCCTTTACAATTTCTCCCTTTGTCTATTGTTGTTGCATTCTGAAATGAGCCACATTGGTCTTGGTCTATACATATGCATACCTATTTCTACCTTTGCTATTGGTCACATTTCTTTTGGCAAGGCCAATTTAAATGAAGAACCCAATGCTAGCGAAGAAATTGTTGTTACACTTTGTTTAGTTACTGATAGACTTTCAGTTTGGAGTGTATTCGAACATACCTAAAATTCTATCAGTATGTCAACAAGGTGTAACAATAATTTCTTCACTTGCACAAGGTTCTTCATTTGGGGTGAATGAAAATAATTTTTTCGCTATAAAAAGAGGATTGAAAAATTAAATAAAATTTGAATTTTTAATAATTAATTTCTTAAATAACAATAATCTATTCAAAATTTCAGACACAACATAATGTTACCTTTGTCTTAGTTTTACATGCACTAGACCTAGATGCACATCTACATTTGAAGACTACGTTTGTAGGAATGTCCAAGATTCAAGGTGGATTGTGTTGTTTCTTGTCTATTCTTAAAATTTCTCTTTTTGTTTTCATATGTGCCCAATATAATGTGTTGAATATATTGTTTTGCTTCTTTTCCAAGGCCTTAATCATATTCAACTTAGTTGTGACTATGTCTAATTGCCAAACTATTGGGACCCCTAAGTATTTGTTCAAGCAACAAGATGAGGAAATGTTGTGGCCAGGCTCACCCTCTCCTTCTAAATGTGCCTCTAAATTTTGTCTGCAACTGCCCCCAAAAAATAAAACAACCCTCCAAATATCAGCCCTATTAAAGCTTTGAACATTCATCAAAATGTTTGGATAGTGAAAGGGCGTGTAACACATATTAGAGAGATACTACATTATCTTCCACTCAATACCATAGACAAAGAGGGAAATTGTGAAAGAACTATTGGTTAAACATACATACATATATATACATATACACATATATGCATATATATACACATGTATATATATATATATTACATATATATATGTATATATATATGTATATATATACATATACACACACACACACATATATATATTCGTACATAGGCAATATTAAATACAAGCAAGGAAATTGCAAAAAGAACTCTTACGGAGACACTTAAGAACCATATGAAAATGTCATAGTGTGGGAAAGTATACTATGATTAAGTTGCATTCTTGAAACAACCATTATGGTATTGGTTTCATAGCATTTTGTAGAGGCTATTTGTTTGAAGTTACCAACCATGAATAGGATTTTCCGTCTAATAGCTCTTTTACAATTTTTCTTTTTCTCTATAATATTTAGTGCCAGGCAATGTAGCTCAAATTTTTAATTAAGTCTGTATATATAGATATACACATGAGAACATATATATATATATACATGTATACATCTATATATATATATGTATGTATACATCTATATATGTATACATGTATACATATATATACACATGTATACATATACTAGATGGTAAGTGTTTACTCATGTGAGGGTTAAGGTATTATGTTGTTTCTCTACAATGGAGGAAGTCAAAGTAAATGTGGGGAGCCGAAGCAAAAGGAATATTGAATGTCATAGTGTGGGAAAGTATACTTTGATTAAGTTGCATTGTTGAAACAACCATTATGGTATTCATTTCATACCATTTTCTATAGGCTATTTTGCCATTTTGCATGGATGTCTGGCGTTATGGTTTTGTGTGCATGGAGAAACTGTAGTCAAATCTTTTTTGTTTCATCAAAAAATATGGTTAGGGTTTGTAATTTTTTCATTCTTGGTTTATTGTTTGTAGTTATCTCTGTGCATCTTTGGCCTTATACCCGTTACCGTAGGAGCAATTGTAGTTAAATCTAGGTTCTTCCATCTCAAAATATTGTTAGGGTTGGTAATTTTATTGCCCAATTGTAGATTAAGATAGGAGTGATTGTATATACATGGATATGCAGAGGGTTTATTATTTGTTTAAAGTTTACGACGGGATTTTCGTTGGCTAAGCCATGAATAGGATTTTTCGTGTAATAGTTGTTTTGCAATTTCTATGTTTCTCTATAATATTTCATTCCAACCAATGTAGCTCTAATTTTTTGCGTAATGTGTGAAGAAGGTGGATGGTAAATGTTTGCTTATGTGAGGGTCAACACATTTTTTCATTGTTGTAGGATGGGGGTGGACCAAGTAAATAAAATATTGAATGTTGCAGGGTGGGAAAGTATACTTTGATTAAGTTGCATTGTTGAAACAACCATTATGGTGTTATATATATATGTGTGTATTTATGTATTCTTTATTCCTCATATGTATATATACACACATGTGTACATATATATACATGTATACATCTATATATATACATATATATATATATATATCTATACATATACATCTATACATATATATATAAATGTATACATATATATATATATATAAATGTTTATACATCTGTATACATATGTATATATGCATAAATACATGTATGTATGTTTTACTAATAATTCTGTCACAATTTTCCTATTTCTCTATAATACTGAATGCCAGATAATGCAACTCCTCTTATACAATTACTCTATTTGTTAGCAGACTGAAAAGAATGTGGCCACCATATTAAAATCAAAAGCATGGGAGCTCAATGAATGTGCAAATGTATATATGCAAACAAAAGAATAAATTGCATTGCTGTTCAAAATCTACATAATTGTCTTTGTAAGAATTTGAACTTAGATCAATCAGAAAGATACCAAGCAACTAACTGTACAAAATGTGTATAACACCAAAGATATACATAGTATATATACATGTCTATATATGTATATATATATGTGTGTGTGTGTGTGTGTGTGTGTGTGTGTCTATGTGTGTATATATATATACAAATATATATGTATATATATATATGTACATATACATATACGTACATATACATATACACACACTTTCCATCATTTTTTTTTTGTAGTTATCTCCATGCATCTTTGGCATTATCCATTGCCATAGGAGAAATTGTAGTTAAATATTCTTTCTTTCATCTAAAAATATAACAATGTGAAATGTAATTACCAAGGTGCACATTGCCAGAAAAATCCTAATGAGTTCCCTACTAGTCGGGACACCCCGAGTACTGACAAATCCAATTCATGACTGGCTTGACGAAAATCCCAACAGAAACTTCAAACAAAATAGCCTTATATATAAATGTTATACATCTGTATATATATGTATATATGCATAAATACATGTATATATATTTTATTACTACTTCTATTACAATTTCCCTATTTCTCTATAATACTGAATGCCAGATAATGCAACTCCTCTTATACAATTACTCTATTTCTTAGCAGACTGAAAAGAATGTGACCACCATATTAAAATCAAAAGCATGGGAGCTCAATGAACGTGCAAATGTATATATACAAACACAAGAATAAATTATGTTGTTGTTTAAAATCTACACCATCCTCTTTGTAAGGATTTGAACTTAGAGAATGCTAGTGCTTTTATTTTGCATATATGGATATGTATATCTCCCTATATGTATCAAAGAAACACCGCAATCACTCTTTCGACAATACAACTTAATCAAAATATACCTTCCAACACAACAACATTGAATATTGCATTTACTTTGGCCACCTCCATCGAACAACATCAAAAAGATGTATTAACCCATATTAAATAGAACTTTAAAAAATGGAAAATAGAAGATGTAGACTAACATAATGAAGAGTTTGTTATGAGGGGAGTTGAAACAGATAAGGAAGAAATAATATAATCAAACATATTGATATAAGATACTGCCATCCCACAAAATTTGAAAGCCCCACCGCTTATATACACAGAACGGGGTAGTTTACATTCTAGGGAGCCTCGAATAGATCAGGGGAAAAAGAATATCATGAAACATATTGATACATGATTCCAAGCAATGTAGCTCAAAATTTCGATCAAGCCTGTGGCATTATACCCATTTTGTACAAGTTATTGCTACTCATTGGATTTACAAGTTCTATTTAATATGAGTTTGGTTCCAAAGAATACAACTCAAATTTTCAATTGACAATCCAACTCTTACACAAATTGCTTGTCTTGTATGAATATATTTAGTGTGGGTTTTTGACCATTTGTGATTTACCTATGATTGTTAAGTGTTTTTCTAATAGTTGTTTTATCTATTGTTCACCTTTAATTCCTATTAAGCACAAATCAGAAAACATGAACAATAAATTAATCACTTATGCAAAATACCCATGTAAAACAACTAACAGGTTCTAGAGCACAATAACCACAAAACAAAAAATGAAACCCAAAAAAATTACTAACCCTAACCATATTTTTTCATGAAAGAAAGAAGATTTAACTCCAATAAATCCATCCATATAGAGCCATAGTCTCTTTGAAGTCTCCATAATGGGTATAACCACAAAGATACAAACTACTAACCCTAATCTTATTTTTTGGAGAAAGAAAAAAAAATTAATTGCAATAAAACCATCTATACAGACCCATAATCTTTTTGAAGTCTTCAAAATGGGTATAATGACAAAGATACAAACAAATAACAACGAATAATAAGCATAGATTGAAACACATGAATAATAAATTAATCATTCATGCAAAATACACATGTAAAACCACTTATAGATTCTGTGACACAACAGTCTTAAAACCCTCCAAAATGCTATAAAATGGAGTCAAAGGTGATGATTTTTACAATACTCTGCTACCAAACCAACACCACAATGGCTCTTTCCACAATGCAACTTAATCAATATACTTTCTTGCACATTTTGCACCACATTAGTGTTAAAACCCTCCAACCTGCTATCAAAAGGAAGAATAAGCACAAAACGAAAGACATGAACAATAAATAATCTGCTATCAAACCAACACCACAATGGCTCTTTCGATAATGCAACTTAATCAATATACTTTCTCGCACATTTCATAGCGCATTAGTGTTAAAACCCTCCAACCTGCTATCAAAAGCAACAATAAACAAAGAACAAAAGAAATGAACAATAAATTATTCATTTCTACAAAATACCCATTGAAAATGACTTATAGATTTCACGACACAATAGTTTTACAACCCTCTAACCTACTAAAAAATGGAGCCAAAGGTGACAATATTAACAATAGTCTGGTATCAAACCAACACCACAATGGCTCTTTCAGCAACACAACTCAATCAAAGTATACTTTCCCACAGAACAACATTGAATATAGCATTTACTTCGTCCGCCGCCACTGTACAGCAACGAAAGGATGCATAACAACAAACACTTACCATTCACCTTCCCTGTAATGAGGACACCATTCTCCACCACCATCAACCCACGTAATTACCAAGGTCCACGTTGCCACAAAAAAAACCGGTGCCCTCCCCGTCGGCCGACACCCCTCGGGCGCTGACAATCCAATTCACGATTGGGCTGACGAAAATCCTGGCAGAAACTTCAAACAAAAATAGCCTATTGGCTAATAAAGTAGTGTTGAATTTATTATGTGACTAAGGTATATGATGTGAGTATTTAATTTTGTTGGATAAGTTTTATTAGTGATTTTGTATTGAGGTGCATGGTTTGATAATCTTAATTGAATCTTTCATCCATAACTCATCACATAGTTTGTTATTTTTCACAATATTTTGAATAGAGATCTTTACATTGCATAACATATCTATATTGATTGTAAAATAAAATATATACACAAACCATAATACAAATTATATTTCTCAAAATCTAACAAATAGATTTTTTTTATAACTTTGTTTGACCCTCAAAATGTGGTAGAAATGCCAAATGTGAATGAATAAAACCAATACATATTATTTGAAGGAAAAATAGTTCAGTAAAGGACAAAAATATACATCGAAAATCTCATCTACAACAAACTTAGATTTATCTGTGCCCTCTTTATTTCACTGAATTTAAAAGTTTTCTTAAGTAATTAAAGAGGTGGCGACTGTCCCGACTCAAACTATCCCAACCATCACGACTCTCTGCCTATCCCACCATATTAGGAGGTGGGGAGGCGTAGTGGGAGAGTTGGGGCCACTCTAAAGATGGACGAGGGAGAGATTAGTACTGTCGTTCACTGAAAGTCCAATCTTTGTGATAGAGACTGGTTAGTTTTCTTTCACTTCTTCTCCTTGAGTATATCAGCAATAATCTTGTCGCTCATAGTTTTATTCGATCTTGGTATTATGTTCATAAAGAGCAGAAGGGTAAATTCCAATGGCCAGTTTTTTACAGATTTGACCCTTCAAGATGGGCCGGGCTTAACCGGCACACTCTAAGCCTAGAATGCTTAGGTGGCCTGGCCCACATCTTAACCCAGCCTATCTTTACCGGAGCATGCACTTAACCGCACCTTGTCAAATCTCCGTTAATGCTACATTCCCGTTCCCGTTATGTACCCGTTCTGTAGCTGCTCGCATCACGGTTTGCTTCATCATTGGACCGGGCGATTATTAATCCCACATTCATTTCGTAACATGAATTCGGGTGAGCGTGCTTTATATTAAGAAGATTGGTTCACTTTTTCATACTAATTTTTTTATTAAAAGATATATATCTTATTTATAATATTTTAATAAATATAAAATATATTTTAAGTAATGTTACTATATTTAATTACTTATGTTTTTAATGAAAAAAAGTTGTTTATTATTTTTTATTTAAATAAAATAATTAATGTTTTATACCAAGTTTGATGTTAAAATTAAATAAATTAAATGTGAAGTTTATCTTAAATTTAATGATACAAAAATGTTAGGTGAGATGTAGATGTTGATTATTTGAAATGTTTAGGAGATCTCAAATTTGATTCTACAACTATTCTCAATGAAATGATTTCTTATTGTTCCATGAATTATAAATTTGGTTCAAATAGGGGAAAATAAAAAGGTAGTGGTGGATCAAAAGGTACTAAGAGAATATTCTTTCATAAAGCAAATTATAATGATAAATATTTCTACACATAAGATCTAGTTCTTTTTCACATAAGAATATTTATAATTGATTGAAAGACAAAAAATATAAAAGATTTCATAGAATTGGTAATTGTTAAGCGTAGTAGTTGAATGGTAATTTAGTACTTAAACATTTGAATGATAAGTTTTTATTAATGTAGGGAATTAGATATTTATATTTTAACAATTTTCTACTTTTTTATTAGAAAAAATTGTGTACAAATATAAATCCTAATACATTTTATTTTTAATTTTGTTTTACTGTATACAATTTTCTTTTGTTTGGTAGTATAATTGACTTTTTTATATTCAATGGTTTCGTCTCAATCTTAGTAAGTTTAACTTTTCTAAGTTTATACAAAAGCTTATCATATTTTAATTAATATTGTTATTTAATAATTTATAATATCAAAAAATTAGGTATGTAGGGTACGATTCCTTTATGTCATCTATGAATATTGAAAGTAATAATTAATAAAAAAATTTCACAAACTTAGTAATTGTTAGGTGTAAATAGTTAAAAGGTGATTTAATACTTTAACATTTGAATTGACTTGACTTATTAATGCAGGGAATGCCATATTTTTATTTATAATTATAGGTTTAAGAATTTTAAACTATTATGATAAGAAAAGATTTAAGTGTAATATATTGGAATACATAGTTTATTTTTAGTTCATGTTTTCCTTGTATGTAATTTTTTTTTTCATTTTTGGTAGTATGATTGTCTTTTCTCTATTGGATGTTTTTTGTTTATATATTAGTATGTTTAACTTTCTCAAATTTTTGTAAAACTTTTATTTTTATTAATTTTTTATATATATTTATGATTTCATGTATTGTAGCATGTAAGATTTGATTCCTTAATGTCACATATAAATATGTTTAGCTTTCTCAAATTTGTGCAAAGCTTATTATATTTTATAAAATTTGTTATTTGCAATTTTGAGTTCAAACCATAATTACAAATAACAAATTTTATATTTAAAAAAAGCTTTGCACATTTTTTTTGAATTGATTATATATTATCAAAGAAAAATTAGGTTGCATAGTACATATTGCACTCAAAAAGAGCATAACAAGTTTAGGAGCCATAGGCCAACATAGATATGAAAAAATGTTACATATATGAATAATTTTTAGTGCTTAAAGTCATAACAACCTAGATATTACAACTTTCACCATGTACATCCATATCATAAAACCCAATGGGTAGATTGATCTTTTAAGATGTTGTCATTGTTTCTAACCACCTCTAGCTTGCAATCACCCTTAGTAATGAGACCCATGTCTTCAAGGAGCACATCATATTTATAGTTTTTATAACTTTCCTAAAATTCCAAGTAGTTCTTCATTCCATCCCTAGCATAGGGCCAATATTTGGTTGTCTTTACCTTGGATCTCAGGAGATTGACTTGTCTTGTGTCCAAAATCTTCCATAAATTCTCTTTAGTCACCTTCAATGTTAGAGTAAATTGTAGGGAAATAGAAAAAGGTACCCTCATTTCTTTCTTTTTTAGAAAAAAAAGAAAAATATTAGTAGTTAAATCAATCAAAAAATATTAAATATCTACACACCTTTAACATAACCAAATAAAAATTCTTCCCATGAAAAATTATTCTTGCTATCCTACCAATCCAAATCAACAAAAAATAAAAGCCAAATTTCTTTAGCAAAGAAATGGTCAAAGAAAATATGGTTCATAGTTTGAAGAATTTCACAAATAGAGTGTAGGTTATTAATAGGTTGGACATGCCTTAGATTGATAGGTATCTTTTTTAATAAGAGTGTCCATTTAAAATAGGCTTTCTTTGGCTCAATCACTTTGGACCAAGAGTGTTTAAGAATCTTAAATCATTTCCCATTACTAAAGTTCAAATACCAAAAATTGTTAAGGTGTAGGTAATAACCTATAAAGATTTTAAGAGAGAGTAGTAGATCTTTTGGAGTTCACCTTATAGAGTGCAGTTCTATCGCACCACTTCAAGAACTGTCATAAATTTTAGGTTCAAAACTTATTTCGGAAAGAAATTGAATGTTCTCACAGGCTTTTCTTAAGATTGTATTTCCTCTGAGAAGTGGTAAACCATTCTCAGTACTAAGAGAAGCCCAAGACTTGGTCTATTTATTATTCATTATGTTAACAAATTCTTTGATCCCTTTACTATCCTAGCTATTGGAAAAGCAATCTTGTTAGAGATCCATGGGATTCTTCTTCCATTGAAGATTCCACCACACTAACATGAAGCTACAATTTTTTTTCTCTTCCTTATTATGGGCCTACTTTCCTTTGATCTTAACTTATTTAGGGACTACCATTTGAATGCCATTCCCCACTAAATTTTTTTAGGTCTCTTTACCAATTAGACATTTAACAATTCATTTAGCATGTTCAAGCAAAATTATTTGCAATCTCAAGTATTTCAGTCCAAGGCCACCATTGTCTTTATCTAAACAACACCAATCATACTTGATAGTAGATTTTTGTCTCTTTCATTTCCCATCAGACCAAATGAACAAATCCTAATTCTCTTTTTAATTTCATTCACTTGATAGTCCATATTGTTATCTTGAGCAAATCAAATATTTTTATAGAAATATTGAAACTCATTTATAACCCAAGAAAGATAATTTATGTTGATTATCCACCCAAATTGATCCAATGCCTTCCCTAGCCTTTTTCTCCTTTATATAATTAAAGAAGAAATTAGAACCTTTGTCTCCATTTTTGAGCCAATTTATTTTAGCCCTAACTTTTAAATCATGAATCTTCTTAATTTACAATTTTCTCAAATTATGCTTGAATCTCACCAACTCCTCATTCAAGGACTCATGCAATTGAGTTTCAATAAAGAGAAAATCTTATTGAAGAAATTCTTAGATCTCCTTCCATCAAAGGCTCTTTTTTTCCCACAACTTGGAATAGGGACCTTGAGTTGCTAACATTGGTACCATGTTTGTCAAAAGTAGAATTTTTTTTTAGCAAGATGTTATCAATTTAAATTTTTAGCAAATAATAACATCTTATATTAAAAATAATTTAAATATTTTAACACATGCATTAGATCTCCCTTTGGTTATTAATAATTTAGAGATATTATGTATTGATAATGGTGGATCGAAAGGTTTAACAAATATTTGTCATTTAGAAAATCCTATGAAATCTAGGTTGAGTAAGTGACTAGATATGGACTCTTTTGCATTGAAAGACTTGTGTAATGTTATATAAGAAAATTAGGGGAAAAAAAGGAACTAAATAATGATCTTTGTATAATGAGAAAAGAAGAATCTATCTAGAATTTATTAGTATGAGATATAGATGAAATATTAAAAATTGATATAAATACACAACTAAACAAAAAAATCCTCATATTTACTTTAAATGTTTGATAGATGTTATTCATTGCATGTTTTTTCAATTTTGCATATTTTTGGTGGTGTTATAATTATTGGAAGGAGAATATAATTGCAAACTATATATTTTAAGAATATATATCTTTTAGTATTTAAAAATACAAATAGTTTCCTCGGTGATATCTTGTTTACTTTGACATGCATCATCATAGAAGTTCACATGCACATCAAAGTTAGAGACAAATTTAATGATATATCCATGCCCTTTTCCATTACTATTTTTGGCACACTTTGACTAGATTGTCCTATGTGCAATAACAAGTCTACAAGTGGCATATTCCTGTATGAATTCATCTCATGATATTATTGGAGGATCAACATTCCTACACCCATTCTATCACTAGAGACCTAGTGCCTTTACCTTGACCTTTGCATGATCATGCTCTTGGATGACACATTGGGATAGGCATATGTACTTCCATGTGTGTTTTTTAACGATTAAGAGCCAAATCACAATTTTTTAATTTTTCAATGTCAAGGGTGACCTTAGTTTGTCGATGTTATCTCTAGAATCCATGTAATTTCATGCTCACTTGAGATGTTTTACTTGATTATCAAATGACACATTTATTACAATTACTACTTTAAATCACTCATATGCTTACATGCTTATCTTTATATTACATTGAATTTTCTTGTCCTACTTTTTTCTCATTTAATTCCTTGGGTCCAAAAAATGCAACCAATTGGGGAATATTTTATCCCTAACACTCTTATGCTAAGATTGCAAGCAATTTTTAGATACCTACATAGAGACTCATCACCATGTTAAGACAAAGAATTACTATGTACCACAACATGAAAGTGCGTAATTTGCCATTTCATCCCGTGACTAGTGTATTAAGTGAATCATTACCACTTTCTATACAAGCATAATTCTTAACCCTATTTCCTCACTTTCTCCTTCTTATGATTGTTGATAGTAAAACTTAGCTTGCAATTATTTTTATTTTTACTTGTATGATAGAAGGGAGAGTCAAGACATATTTGTTTTTCTCTATTACATTAGATTTATTCATCATCAAGCTTATAACTAAACATCCTATCTATTTTATAATTAATTTTTTAACTAACATTCAATTATAAATTATATATTTTTACAACTATCTTTTATTAATCTAAATTAATTATTGCTTATATATAAAGATTTATTTGATTATCTTAAATTATACTTGGTTTATGTTTATTTTCCTTTATTTTCATCCCTTCATCCTCACTTCGAATTCTTCATATTTGAAATTTAGATAATTATTTACTAAACATCTCTTTTATAAAATTTACTTATTTTTAAATAAAACATAATAAACAACATTTTTTCTTCATTAAAATTAAAAATTAAATATATTAACATTATTAAATATATATTTTATAATCATTAAAATACTAAATATAAATAATATTCATTGAAAAACGTTTTATAATCATTAAAATATTAAATATAAATAATATTTATTAGAAAACATTAAAATTATAAATATAATTATTTAATCGTAAATTAAAGATGTAAATCTTTTAATGAAAATATTATTACTTAACATATGCGAATATAATGAACTGAAAGAACATTTATATTTTCTACCTTCAGACTCACTCTTCTAAATATAAAAGTTACTTACCCCAATCTATGTCGTGGAATGCATGTGGGACTAAAACAGTCTAATGACGAAACAAATCTATGATGCCAGGCCACGTTGAAACACAGCGAATGGCTTAAAAACAATGCCTATATATTTCCTGTTTGATTCCCGTCAGTGCATCCTTCCGCCGATTTGAATGAGTGTCTGTTGTTTTGGCTGCATAAAACAAATGTGAACGGTGGAAATGGAAAACGCAAACAGCACGGGAACAAGAACGGGAACGGGAAATGTAAATTGCATACGGCGGAAACGGAGATTTGAAAAAGTTAAAAAGATTTGACGCGCTGTGGAAAAATACCTCCTACTTATCAAAGTTAAAAAGATTTGACGCGCTGGAGCAGTACTGGGATGGGTGACCTCCCGGGACGGACCAATGCTTCACCTCTGTGAGCATCACCTAGATGCAATGAGTGCTAAGTGGACCATTCGATATCATGAGAGATGGGTTCTTGTTAAACCACTACTCATGAAACATGGGTCAATGAGTTTGACTCAAAACTACACGGTTGAATCCTGATAGCAATATCATAATTTGACACACTGTGGAAAAATACCTCCTACTTATCAAAGTTAAAAAGGTTAAGAAAGACTATGGAAACAGGAAGGTTGGGTTAAAAGGCCCCACATGGGTCTGGCCACCTAAGTATTCAAAAGCTTAAAGTGTGCCGGTTAAGCCGCCCCTTCAAGATGGTACTATAATCAACGATGAAATGACATGGTCCTATTCTGTGTCTGGTGGAAACCCGGGAGGTAGTTCACTAAACACAACATGTTCTTAGAATAGCTATTGCTACGGCATGATTGAAGGTGTGTTTCAAAAGAATGAAATCACTGTGGATCAGTAGGTCTCTGGATCCTAGTATGAAAAGACTGGATTGGTCCAACCTATTGTGTGTCAGTTCTTAGCTGTACTAGGATCAGTAGAACAACAGCAAGTGGGACCAACTTACTCCCTTGTTGAACTCTAATAGAAGGTTTGTCAATTCGATTATGTCAATTCTCTTTTGGTCGTACCACATCGGCTTGTCCAGATCCCGGGATGTCAGAAGTTTCAACGAACTCTTTCATGCATGTGCGGTGTCGAGAGAGATAGCACTTTTAAGTCAGCTACTCGACGAGCGGCAAAAAGCTTTATTGGCTCCTGTCTCTACACCAGAGAAAAGGAGTTCGAAAAGAAATCTGAAGAAACATTTTGAAGCCCACTAACATTAGGGGCCCATCTGTAGCATGTAGCATTATGATTTCTGGTTATGACATGTTGCCATCTAGCTTCGTACTATCTGTAGTAGCACTGGGAGGTTGTCTGTCTTTGGGAAGCAAAGGAGATAAGATAAAATCAAAATAGTCGATTCCTTGGCCATCACATGATGGAGATTGGATTATATATGTAATATGATATGAAGTCCTCTCCCTCTCTCGTTCCGCCCTTTTCCCAATCCCTATTGTGGGATGGGATGGGGATTTGAGCACCGAAAGGAGGATATTGACATTCACCTTCCATGAGATGTCCTATCTATAGAATAGGTGGGTATCCATTGTTTGAAAAAAAGATATACGAAGGAGACGTGGTGTATGATTTTCTTATAAAAACAAATATCATATCTATGTTTTCTAATATGTAAAGAACTAATTTCCTAGAACATTTGAATTAGAATTAACATTTCTATTATAAGAGGAGATTGATAACTAAAATCATGCTGAGATCCAAATTCAAATAGAACATTGTGTTCATGTTGTATTATTCATGTAATTACAAATCAAGTATCTATTAAACTATCACTAAAGAAAAAATGGCATCATATTATTTCTTTTTAATTAATCTAAGTAAATAATCTTTTATTTAGATTTGATTCATAAAATTAGATTTAGAATACAATATGGAGATACAAACATTTTATTTTCTTGTATATAAATTAGTGAAGCCAACATACATACATTATCTACTTTTTCCCATAAGTTATCTTTCACCTTACAATCCATATATCTTTAATCAAAATTATATTATTCAATGCAGATTTTCATTAACCCTTTTTGATTGATGTACATAATATCTCAAAGATTTCAATATACTTTCTTAATTTTTTACATCTAATCCAAAAATCCTTCACAATATAATGTCTTTATAAAAATAGGAGGGAATTTCCTACTCCATGCATCATATTATAATCATGTGCATTCAAATTTGAATATTTCATTGAGCTTGTTATCACTTGCCCATTTATCCTAGATCAACTACAAATGTGACAAGGATTTATTTCCTTGATTCCTTGTGATGTTTTCATACCTTGTGCCATAATACTCTCCATGAAACCCATAATATCATTCCCCTTACAACTCTTGATGATTTATTCTATGTCCTTAGTGAATCATTGAATATTGATAGATTAGTTCTTACTTTTAAAAATGATCATTGAACAAAAATTTAAAGAAAATGGATAAACACAAAGGAATACAAGTCCTAATTCAAATTTAGACACTACCCTTGATTGAGAAAGAAATGGAATAAAGCACACAATGATAAGAAACAAAATCTCATCAATGCAAACCTTATATGTCTTGGATGTTCTCTCAATAGCATGGAGAAGATTGTTGAGTTTCTCTTGGAAATATCAAAGTGGTAACATGCACCTACACAAGATAGTTGATTCCTTGTGAAATGGTTGACTTGGGTTAGAGCTATGGTTGAGGGAATGGATTGTTGAGATTTTTTCCTCAAGGTAGACCTGATCATTGTTGATTGAGAGGCTCTTTGACTTTTTTCGTTGGTAATAAATCGAGGTAAGGTGGTTGGTGGTTGGAAGATAGAAGAATAGGATTTACTAACTTGGATGAATGGAGAGGATGCAAAGTGTTTTATTAAATGGGAATAGAAAGTTTTGAAGGCCCCCTCAAAACTTGTAACATAAAATAAATCTTAGCATGATAAGAGTTGACCCATAGAAAGACACAACATTACAACAAAGATAAAATAAAAAAGAGAATTAGAGAATAGAATTATAGTTTTTCCAAATTTTTAGTTGCTTCCTACTCTTACTTATAAAATCTTTCATAAAGATCAATGTACTCATTCAAATATTTTTTTTCCTCATTATGGGTTTTCTTTTTCCCACTCCTTGTCCTAGAGCTAGGTCTAGCATTAGTGATCTTTCCATCCAATTGGGTAGTGGGAACCTCATGGTCTAGTATAGTAGAACTCTCTGAAACTTATCACTCATAATCTCAAATCCTAAAAAGTTATTTTTATAGTGCTCAGATTGATAGCTTCAAAGACCATATTATATTGTATTAAAATTTAGTTCTCATGTCTTGTTCTAATATAATTATTCTAGTGTTATGAATATCATAACCCTACTCAATATCTTCACCGATAGCTACAATTTTCTCCTTTTGATTGATGCAATTAGAATCCAACCTATTGACTTGGTGACTAACATCTCGATTTTAAAAATTTCCATAATTCTCCACTGTAGAGACTTGGGTTTCCCTTTTTGCTTCTTATCCATTATATCTAGCTTAGTTTTAAGCCTATTAATCTCTGCAAAGAACCATTTCATCAGGCTATACCACACTTTGAAAGACTCTTGAAGAGTCCAAATTTTTTTAGTAACATTATTGAAAACTTCAAACAATTCCTATAAGGAAGTAGGATTGGAAAGTGGTAAATTAAAGTCCTTAGGAAGAGTAGAATAAGGGTCTTGTATTCCAATGAAGGGGCTACCCATAGTGGGTTTAAGTAAGGCCTTAGTCCCTCCTTTACCCCTTCTATCTACTCTTTGATTATCATCTCTATTTGTTATCTATTGGGTTTTACCAAAACCCTTATTCTTAGAACCCTTCTTCACAATATTACACATAAGGGCCTAGGAAGACTACTTTAGGGAAATGATTATCTTCCTTTTATTATCCCTAATACAACCAATTAATTTACTACTACCTTCCAAATTTATATTCTCCTCAAGCTCAAAATTCTTAACCCTAGATAGAGAAACCTTAGCCTCTAACTCAAATTCAATTTCATTCTTAATATCATCCTAGTAATCATTGATATGAACAAAGTCTTCTAGATTTATAGAATTAGAATCTATGAATTCCACCCTCATTTTCCCTTTATCATCTTTATTTTTATGAATATGATGATAACCAATGGGATTCCTTAGTCATAAATTTGAAGCATCGTTAACTTCCAATGTAGAGGTATCATCCTTGGGGATCTTTTATAATATTTAATAGATTTTTCTAGCGAGGAAAACAATTAAAAAGGAAAATATACTACTCTTTTTATGATGAAAAATGATAAAGAAAAGATAAAATGATAAGATCAAGGGGATTCAAATCTTCCTTCTAAAGTAGCATACCTCTACATCCTCAAGAATATTTTGATAGTTCATATAGACTTAATTAATGTTTCTCGCTTATTTGGATTTCAGTGTGTTTGGTTCCATCTAGCATTTCAACTACTTCTAGATTTTGGAATTTTTGGTGTCTCTCTTGATGTTATCTTCAATTTTGTAGTTATGTACTCTTGTAAATATACCCATTCTTTAGAGCCTTTTGTTATTATTTTTCTATTTCTTCTTTGGCCATCCTTGAGCCTATTTTTTTCTATTATATGTAATAAATTGTTAATAATACAATATTATAGGTGGTATCTATATTTTTATTTTAAAAGAATACCTTATAGCACACAAAGCCACCTCATCCCACATAAGCTTTAAGGAGCTTCTACCATGTTATAATTCTTTCCATCTATAGATACAACCAATTGTAAGAGGCATATATCGACACTATCATTCTTATGTTGAGATTTTAGGCAATGTTATGTGATACATAGACTTATAGTGCCATGAATACATAGATCATAATTTCATTAAAAATTACAACCTCATGCACCTTTTTATCTGATGACCACCAAGCATAGTGGAACATTTACCATTTTCTCATTTCATTATATCATCTCATTTTTTCCTTATATTGTGACTTATCTATGTTTCCTTATATTATACAATAGGTGGAAGTCAATTAGATATTCAAACCAAGTTTCTAAAGGTTAGTATCATGTGGTTAATATAAGGTTCTACGTAGAAAAAATACATGCATTTCAAAAATAAAATGTACATCAACATAATACCTTGGTCTATTATGGAGAAACACTATTAAAAAAATAATGTTAGATACATTGCTACCAAATTGATGTTGATTCATACAATTCTTATAACTTTTAATGCATGCTAGCTATTGTTGTTTTTTTTAGACTGTAGGAATTGGTCGAGTATCCATCCCCTATAAACTATAGTATGTTTGGTAAACTTTTTTGACATGATCGATGACGCTGACATGACATGCCCTCCAATACCATAGGTTTAGGGGGAGACTAGACCTCATGACCTCTTTCCTGCAACATGATGCTTTAGCCAATCAAGCTAGGCCCCCCACCCTGCATGCTAGCTACTGTTAGTAGCCAACAACTACACTAATTAGATATTTGTAGCATAATAGTTGATGACATAATATTTAGAAGTCAAACCATATGAAATATGATTTGACATGTTGGAAAATTAATAATTTTAAGTCTTATAATAAATATTACTATAAATAGCTATTCTTATATAAATATATTACATAGGGATCAAATACTCCATGACCTCTTTATTAGATCATCCACTTGAAAATATAGATTATGTATTTTTTTTATATTAATGTTATTTTCCTCTATTATAATGGATGTGATCACCAAAAATGTGCTTATATTGTCAAAGTTCAAGCATCAAACAATTCATCTTCCTTGATGAGAAACCATCATCAAATACAAATAAAATGTTATTTTTTATGTTATAATAACCAAATCGACTATCATCATTATAGTGGATAGATGGCTATAATTGGTGTCCCTATCCAATATGTTCATTTCCATTAAAAGAGAGGTTATAATCACTAGCTTAGAAATTATATATAAATAACACCAAATATCAAAGATCTCAAGTTTTCCAAATCCAAAGAATTCATCCAAATTTATGATTTGAGTAAAAAAATCCTTAGGACTACTCTTTATCTCGATTGGCTAGATGGAAAAGGTGCTAAAGCTACTACATGGAGTCTAGATGAGAATTTTGAGTTATATATTGGTATTCATCCCATTGCATTACCTTATATTGTACCTTATTTTTTTGGTAAAAAAAGCAAGGGAAAGGGCCTTTGAACCCAACTAGAAATCATAACAAAGCCTATAGGCTAGCCAAAACAACACAAAAAAATAGCAGGGGCGGGAAACCAACTAGCGCCCTACAACAGGACGAACACCTAATAGCCAAAAATAGTAGAAACTATGAACCAACAAAAAAATTAGACCTAAAGACATAACTGAGTCTAATTGATTGAGGGGGAATGTAGACCCAGTAATAACATAGAACAAAAAACCAAAAAAAATATACCAAAAGACCTAAATTAATATTTTGGATAGTAGATTAGGTTCCATTCATGCTCCAACTATTCCATAGCCTTGCTATATTGTCCCATAGATCCATTTTCTCCTTCATTCAAATGCTTCTCAATATCTTGAGATTCTTTCATCTTCTGATGGCCTTTCCTAGCCTTAGTCACCCCACTTACCATGTTGAAGATAGCCTTTTACATAATTCCCAAAGTGATTGTTGTTAACTTATTGAAGGCCTTTCCATTTTATCCACTTTGCATTGAAGTTCTTAGACTTGAGTAACATAGAAATTGAGGGACTATCATTATCCTACATCTCCTCAACCTTTTCCTCCATAGGCTGATCATCCATCCCCTTCATGACTTCTCTTGCCACTTCCTCAACTTCACATTCAATATTCTAGAGCTCATCCTCTTCCTCATCCTTGAATTCTTTGATCATCGATTAGTCATCACCAACCATTTCTTCATCTTATTCATTGCTAACAGAGTATTTCGAGACTTCTTCTCCCAAAACCACTAACAACTCCTTTATACTGAGGTTAATTAATGGTAGGTAGACCTTCATCTTCAAGGTCATCCCCAGGTTCTTCAAAGAAAAGTTTCTTTCCTTTGGTAGATTGACCTGTGAGCCTAGCAGACCTTCTATCCCCCTTCCCACTACTAGAATCTTCCAATTTACCTTGCTCCTCCTCATCTCTAATCTCAATAGTAATTTTTTTGGCAGTTTTAAATTCAACACTATAAAAAAATTTCCTTTTAGCACTAGAGAGGTTGCTTGGTTGGCTAGAACTAGCCTCTTTTCCTTTCAAATTATGAATAATAGGGTTTCCTTTGGTAATAATTCTTTTAATTGAGGATTGTTTCAAACTAGAAGGAACAACAAGGGGTTTCTTGGAGGGAGGTCTCATAAAGGAAGTACCCACACTAGAGGAATTAGCATGAGAGGGGTAGGGGAGGGGGTCTGCTTGAGACATGTGGGTAACATTACCAGTAGGGATACCACTAGAAGGTCCTGAATGCGAGTAATTATAGAAGCATAGTTATAAAGGCACTGGATTAGACCTTGGTGGAGAGGGGTGAGGCACCATTTTCCTTGCATTGTTTGAAAGATGAAAACAAAAAAAGGAAAATTAACTTTTCCATTTCTTCGAATGTGACAAAGAAAGGGAAAATGGTACTTGTGAACTATGGTGTAACACCCTTACAAGGTGAAACACTTCATGATGTCCACACTAACAACCCCATAAGGGGCCGAGAGGTGCTCCTTGTCATAGCCATTTTGGAATCTCTCAATATTTTCACCACCTTTAAGAAAGTTGTCCATAAACCTCTGGTAAACTTGCCATTTCTTATTTTGGACACCCTTAGGCCACTGTACTGAAGACCAGTCATAGCCACAATCATCCCGGGGGGGACTTTAAACACAATTCTTCTAATATGAACTCTATCCTCTCTCCAAGAATTGTAAAAATTTGCAACTATATCATCATCATACCCTTGCATCACTCTAAAGAATGGCATCATACTAGCCTCTTCAAATAGATTCTAGAGCTTAAAATTTTGACACAAAGGCACATAGGATAATGCATCTAACCTTTTCTTGGGACCCCCCATGGAATTATAGTGGTAGTGGTAGATGGAATAATTTTAACCCTTCACAACAGTGACACCCATGGGTAAAAAAGTTAGGAAGTAAAACAATATTATAGATGTTGCCACAATTAGGTGGAAAAATGGTGGACCATACCTCCGCTAGAAGACATTATCATCATATAGTTCATCCAAACGGATCTAGTAGAAACATAGTTAAGAATTAGGGAGTGGTTAAAACTATGCCAGATTCTACCAATCCTCTTCGAGAACCCATAATTCATGTGAGAATAGCCCCAACAAAAAATAATGATGGATAATAAAATCCAATTGAAACCCAAACTCTAATTGAAAGGACGTATCATTGAATGATACTTAGGAAAAAAGTGAGGGAACAATGAGGAGGAGATGCAGGGCTTATTTTTCATGATGACATTTAATCTCAAATCCTTAGCTTTAGTGGAGATGTGATCTGTAGTCACATCACTAAGGCTTCCCTCGGAAAGCACAACATTGAAAACATAATCCACATTAAAGGAAAAAGAATTAAAAGCATAATTCCATAAAGGAATTACCTTTTCATAATAAATAGAAATATCCCAAGGCACGAGATTCAATCCTATACTATCCCTTGTCAATATCAAATAATGATGAGGACAATGTGAGGCCATATTAGCACATGAGATGATGAAATAATCCAAAGCTAGCATCATACTTCCCATGTAGTACTCAACCTCCCTACCACAAATATTACACCTCAAACCTTGAGCTGGATCTAGATAAGCATGTGAGGTAAGGAAGCAAGCTGACATCACCCTATCCATGTGGTTCTCCACCTCACCGCCACTTTTGATACACTTCTCTCTTTGAGAAGAGCTTGGTCTTTTTAGACACGTCATGCAGTAGACATTGAGATTCAAATTTAAATTCACAATAGGGAAGGCCTCTCTTTTACAATCCAACATCCAATGAATGTTATAATCTAAATTCAAATTCAAAATGGAGCACAAGACCATCAACCTATCCCATATAGCAAAAAATTCTCTAACAACAACATTGTTGAGATTATGAGGAGCCCCACCCATCTGGTCCTTAGCCAACCATTCCTTAATATGAGTTAAGATATTCTCAAATCTCCAAAAGTTTCTGTGTTAGTGAGCCCTGACTGTGATCCTTTTTGGATAGTGTGTCCTATTCTAGCAGTCAAACCTTGTACCAATTTTGCAATTACTTATATTGTGAGCTAATCCTCTCCATGCTTTTTCCCTCATTGTTTATTCCACATAAATATGGTGTTATCTTGTGTATGGTTTTCTTATTTTAGTTTCTATTATCTACATTTCATGTTTCATCACTTTAATAGAACAAGGGTTGAACCAAAGGAAATACGGTTCCACCTTTTAGGAAATGGAACTAGGAATTTTGGACCTATTTCACTCTTAGTTCGTTAGGAAACCTTAGAGATCCCTCAACCAAGTGACGCAATTAAGGGAAGGATACAACAAGGGGGGTTTCCTTAGGTGTGATTAAAAAGGGGGTTCACCATTAAAATGAAGCTTCAAAGGAGAGATGCAAACCCTAATGCACTAAACCCTAGAAACTTAAAACATGAAATCAAATTGAGAAACATAAACCAAACATAAAGGAATCTAGTAAACTGTAGTATTCCAAGCAAGGTATGCTACTCTGAAATTATTCTTTTTGAAGTGCACTGGGGCTCATATGCCAAACTAGGTGATTTAGTCCTGCTACTGGAATCTGGGCATAATCTAGAATCTTCTGCTAGTACATCATGATCTATAGAAAATTGTTGAAAAGAGGTATACTATGACTCATATGCCCGGAGGGGTGATTTAGTCTTAGTATTAGGGTTTGATTGAAACTTTTGTATCCTCAAAAGGTCTTTTGTAGATTTTGTTTTGTTTGATCTCCAAGTCCAAAGGTCTAAATTATGGCCTGTAATTGAGTTTTTGTGAAGATGACAACTTCTTGACAAATTTGACAACTTTCTTCAATCTTGCAACTTTGTCTTCAAAGGATCTTCAAGCTCCAAATCACCTGAATCTCAAATCACACATGAAAAGTGAAAAATGTTGTTTTAGGGAATAGGGTTTTGCCTTGGTCGAACCCCATTTTGGTAATCAAACCTTGAAATGAAATGAAATAGCATGAAGGAATGATGAATGAACAAATGTAATGTTAAAACTCACCAAACCCTTGAAATAAAGGCTACAAAATTGTATGAAATGGATGCAATGGATGTGGATCTTGACTTTGTATTGAATACTTGAAACTTGATTTGAATGCTTGCTTGAAACATGAAAATCTACATCACAAATGTTAGCTCAAAAAAATACATGGTGCATGAATACTTTGACATGATGCTTGAATCTTGAATGTTGCTCCAAATGCTTGATGATTGGATCTTGAATTCTCTCTTGAATTCCCTTGAATACTTGAATTGCTAGATCACACTTGCTCATGAAAAATTGCTAGATTGCTTGTTTAGTTGCCAGGAGAAATTATGTGAAATAACCTTGTATTTATACTTGTTTATTCCGAATTTCCCGAAATTACAACACTACAAGCTGACATCAGATCTAGGATAATAAAATCCTACCAAGAGTTTGAATTAAAATAGGTCTTGGTTAAAGCAGGACTTATAAACCAATTGGGGCATATGAGTCCCAATGTCCTAAACATGAGACACAAAATCCAAGAAGTGTTAAGTTCAATGCAATGTTTAAAATTAGGCCCCGAGACCTAGGTGGGACCCATATGCCCAAGGTGGTGTATGAGTCCTAGATCACTAAATCTAGAACACACAACCTCAAACAATGAATCATGATTTGTCAATTGTTAAATTTTGGAATTATCCTTAGAAAAATGCATTTTGATAAGGCTTGTGGATGCAAAATAGGACCAAATAGGGTGTAAAGAAGCCCAATTTTAACTAGGAGGGCCTAAACAAGTGTGAAAATGTAAAGGGATACATTTTTCTACACTACATTTATCCCCCACTTTAGTGAGAGGACGAACTTGCTTCAAACTCACACTAAAGTAGAAAAATTCGCATCAAGAGGGGTCCAAATGTACCAATACTAGTGAGATAGGATGACAATGATCAAGAGGGATGACCAAGACCCCATGATCAAGATCTTATGGAAAACCAACATATGCATAAAATAACATGCATGTGAATGATGTATGAAGCAACAAAAAGGCACAAGCATACAATGCCAAAGACATAAAGAAAAAAGAAAAGGAAAAAGAGGGTGGATCAAGCCTTGATCGTTTGTCCAACATGACGTGGATAAGATCTAAGTTGTTTGTACAAATAATTTTTACAACTGGAACATGATTTCCACTATGCAAACCAAACACATGCTCACAAGGGATAGTGGAACCTCGGGCTATCCACTAGGTGAGCCCCTAGCCGAAATGCACTCACATAGACAAATAAGTGGCTATGGGAAATTCACGCCTAAGTTTGACTCCCATATGCTAACCATACCAAAGCTATACCTTTGATAAATTTGATAAGGTTCCACACAACATGGACAATAGGATTCATGAGGAAATAAAAACTTCATATGCTAACACCCATGAACAAACAAGATGGCTTCATATGCAAGCAAAGTGTGTTATGCAAGGTGGCCATATAACATTTATTATAAATTAAAAATAGTGTAAGGTACATTCAAAGGAGTTTTTATTAGTTAATGTAAGGTCTCAACTTAGGGAACATCATGCCTAATGTCTCCAAGAGAGGACCAATCGAAGAATAGAAGATTTAAAACTTAGGGGATACAGTGTGTCGCAACAAGCCACTAAGAGGAATATAATATGCTAAGAGAGATCATGCACTTGAAGGACATCACACCCAATGTCACTAGTGCCAAGAGAAATATGCATCACATGAAGTAAGAAGACTACACAATGAAACATGAGTTGCAAAAGAATAATGCCAATGTATGCCCCCACTTTAAGGAAATTGCTAGACACCATGCTATGAGAAATTACTTTAAAGTAGAAAATGATAAATTCTAACAATAAAGAGGACATGAGATTTTATTTGGAAATCCCTATGCCAATCCATATGTTTCCAAATAAAGCTACGCCATGAAAAGGGGTTTTCTCCAAAATGAAATCCCAAAAATCACATAAGCGATCCATAGATTCTAGGTTAGTATGTCTTTGCTACAATGTTTTTATAGAGCTTAGAAATATCATGATTCCCAAAATACTTATGGAAAAAGAAGAATAAGACAAAGAGAGCAAAAAAAAAAAATTTGGGTTAACATGGAAGATACCTAAATGTCTCAACACCTTGCGTCATCCCCAAAAGGAAAAAAAAGACAAAGAAAAGATAAAATGAACTTACGACATAGAGAAGAATGTAGATACAAATAGAGGAAAGTCACAAAGAGAGATACATCAAACATAATGGTATAGGGAGATCACATTATGTGCATGCAATCACACATAACATGAAAAAATTAAACAAATACTAGTAAGGCACATGCGAGTCAACCTATAACAGGTTGTCTGTATCCCAATATTGTTCATCATATGTGGAAGGAATACAACTAGCCAAAGCAACAATAGCAAGTGTGAAACTAGGAGCATCAACAAGTTCAATACTCTTCTTAGGAGAATTGTCATTTAAGCTCATACAAGAGGAAAACAATGTATTCAACTCATTATGTGCACTTCTTCATCAATTTTAGCAATCTCATGATCATCATCGCCTAGGTTAATCACAATAGGAGGTTGAATGATAATGTCCAAAGAAGGTGCTAGTCCCGGTTGTGGTTGTGATATGAGTTTCTTTTTGTTGTGGTGAAGAGGGAGACTCCTCATGTATTGCTTCACTTAAGTTTGGATGTTGATTTTTCTTGTTGTTCTCTTCATTTAACCTTCAAGAAATAGCATGACATCTATGCCTATGCTCTCTAGCATTTCTATTTCTTTTGGTATGATTTTCAAGTTGTGTTTGTTTAGGAGTGGGTTTATCAACCATATGTTTATTTTCTTCCCTAAGGGGAGGAGCGGAAGGAACCATAGGAGGTTATTCAACCACTTTCTCTTTAGCTTTATAATTTTGTTTCATGTTAGGAGGCATGACGAAAATGTTTTGGTTGTCTTGCTGTCTCTTGTAGAATATAGGCAAAGGATCCATCTTTGGTTGGTCTTGGTTACTTGGAAGGTCTTTTGGTTTGATCATGGTTTCGTCAAGGATAGGAGCCTCAATCATGGGTTGAGGCATGTTTCAAAGGGATAGATCTGCTATGCATTTCACCTTAAACTTTTGATATGATTTGAAAAATAAATCTTCACGAGGTTTAATAGGTTCAATAGGCTTGGTCAAAAATAAATCCAATGAAAAGTTCCCATGGGAAGACATGGGATTAAAGCCACTATGGTGCACAATAAAGATTTCATTGTCAAAGGGAAACTTTAAACATTTATGCACAATCGATGGGATGAATTCCATGGAGCATAGCCATGGGAAACCAAGCTTCACTCGAAATTGATTCAATGTCAAGATGATGGAGAATGAGACATCTAATTGTTTTGGTCCAAGTTTTAAAGGAAGGGTGACTGAACCAATCATAGGGAAAACAAAACTATTATGCATTTGTATCCATGTTTTGGCTTTCCATATGTATCTTGATAGATTTCATGCACTATAAGTAAGAATTCCTCAATGATCACATTTTCTCCATAGATGGGATCAATTAATACACCATTAATGGGCTTATCACTAATTCAACTGATTATGTAAAGAGGACCATTGGGTGAATGTTTAAGTATGTGTTTTTGTGAGAGTGATATTAAGAGGCATTTTAGTTTTTCCCTTATGATATTGAATTTTGATCAATCCAACCATACTATTCATAGGACTTTGTTCATTAGTATTGATGTTGTCATCATCCATGTCAACATTCATCACATCATTCTTAGGTTCACTAGCTTTAACAAATCAAATATTATGATTTCGAATAGGGTTGGAAAATATTTGCAAGTTTTTGTTGGGAGGGGAAATGGAATTATTACCTTGATCATTAACACCACTAATTTGAATACAATTAGAATCAATGAGGTCTTAAACAAGATGTTGAAGACACTTATAATGTTTCGTATCATGTCCATTTTGATGGTGAAAATGACAATAGGAATTTGATCTAAATTTCAGAAGTAATAGCTTATTAGGATCGAGAGCTTTAACAAGAGGTAAGGAAATAAATTTCTTCTCTAGAAGTTGTAACATGGTGTTATGGAGGGTATTGGGTAAGGGAGTAAATTGTCTAGCCAAATCCCTAAATGTAAAATGATTTGTCTTCTTTATAGCAACCACTTGGGTATCAACATGTTGAGTTCGTTGAGGGGGATTTAGTTGAAGAAATACTTTATTTTGTTTCCTAAAAGGTTGGTAGTTGTTTTGATTTGTGGATTCATAATTTTTAGGATGGCTAGAGGTGGGTTTTGTTTCATGACTACTAACTGAGTTTTGATAATCATGAAGGGTGGCACACAAGTGTATGAAGGAAGGAAACTTCATCATTCCAATCTTATCTTGTATCTTAGTTTGTAAGTTCTCAATGAACATTTTTTGAAGATGAGGATTGAGAACCTTTATGTCAATTTGGGAATAAAGCAATTGGTAGCTCATGAAATAAAGTCAATAAAATTTTCATCATCCTTTTTCTTACATCTCATCAAATCAGCTAAGGCCATCTGAAGAGTCATGTGCACTTGGAAATGGTTGATAAAGGCCTAACAAATTTCATTGTTCAAATGAATGAATTGAGTTATTTGGTAGTAAGGGAAACCATTCTAAAGTGGTATCTTTCAAGGACCTAGGGAAAAGCTTAGCCAAGAGCTTATCTTCAAGGATGAAATCACTGCATAAGATGGTTAAGTGGAAACATGGTTAGAAGGATCTCCTTTCCCTCCATATTTTGAAAACCTAGGAATCTCTATACCTTGTGGTATCAGTGTTCTTAATATCTCCAAGAATAAGGGGTTACTTTTGACATAATATGAAGGTTGGAGCTATTTTGATTTTGGTTTATGGTGGAAATTTGTTTTTGAAGGGATGAAACATTTTGTAAAAGTTGGTTAAGGATGGCATCATTGGTTATGTTTTGAGATGGAGATGAATATGGTGGAGGTGTGTATGTGTTTGAGGGGGAAGTGAATGGAACACTTATGGGAGGTAAAGTGGTAGGATATCTGACGTGAGATGCCACAAAGGTATAAGGATTACTAGTCGAAATACCCAAGGTAGGAATGAAATTACTAGTAGGTTGCATCATTGTGGTGACTTGAGGGTTGGTATAGGTAGGAATAGAGGCAATGGTTGTAGGAGGAGGAATTTGAGTTCCTCCTTAACTTTGAGAATTTTTTGAGGTTTGAGCACAATTAGTCATTGAGTTAAGATGTTTGACACAAATATGAGCTATGTTGTGCATAATTTCTATTCCTTTTTTACTTTCAATCATGTGGTGTAGGTTATTTATGGTAGGAATAGCAGTGTTGGAAATTTTTTCAGGATTCACTTGGTTTTGTAGGTTTTCCAATTCTTCATGGATTTGGATTATGTTTTCTTGAGGAAAAATAGCAACCATTGTGTCAAAACTTGTCACACTACTTGAAGGTAAAGATTTGTCAAGGGTATGGTCCATACCTAGTGAACTAGTGTCAAAACTATGAGTGAAAGAGATAGATAAGCCAAGATCCACGATGAGTGTGTTATCATGGGATGACATGAGTCTTGAACTACATCTCACTATATAGTATTAGCAATAAGACGCCAAGTTGTAAATCTCATGCAAAGGGAAATCAATGAATGCAAGATAAATGCAATGAACAAAAGATAAATGATATTCTTTTATTCCAATTAAGCTAGTTCTAATGAAATGAATGAAACAAAAACTCAAAAAGATGAAACAGAGATCTGATTCAACAAAAAACTAAGGCACAAAAATGAAAATTTTAATTTTGTAAAATGAAAATGTAGACCTACTATAGCACTAAATCATCCATATGGGAAAGTGAGTCCCAATTATGGATTTTGGAAGGTTCAAATACTAAAAAACATACAACACAAAATTCCTAGATATCAAGAAAAGCCACCTATAGAGGGACTAAATTTCCCAGGTGGGTGAATGAGTCCCAGATTATGGTTTTTAAGCCAAATTCAGAAAAATCAGAGTTGATGCTAAGGTTTCTACATTTTATGTTCAAATAAATATTTGCAATTATAATTTTCCAATGAAATCCAATGGTGCAAGATGCAAAAAATGCAACCTATATGCAATTTTCACTAATCCAAGATTTAGGATTCCTAAATGCAATTTAACTAATAAAAATCTAATGCAAAATTAACCTAGATATAGGGCTACAATGTTCTCCAAATCAGAAATAAAGGGTCCAAAATTTGAATTCACTAAAGGAAATAGGGTTCCACCTTTTAGGAGATGGAATTAGGGGTTTATGACCTATTTCTCTCTTAGTTCATTAGGAAACCCTAGAAATCCCTCAAATAAGTGGCTCAATTGAGGAAAGGATACAACAAGGGGGTTTCCTTAGGTGTGATTAAAAAGGGGGTTAACCATTAAAATGAAGCTTCAAAGGAGAAATGTAATTCCTAATGCACTAAACCCTAGAAACTTAAAACATGAAATAAAACTAAGAAACAAAAATTAGATAGAAAGGAACTTGGTAAACTAATGGATTCCAATAAAGGTTTACAACTTTGAAATTATTCTTTTTGAAGTGCACTAGGACTCATATGCCAGACTAGGTGATTTAGTCATGCTACTAGAATCTAGGTAGAATCTAGAACCTCCTACTAGTAAATCAGGATCTATAGAGAACTGCTGAAAAGAGGTATATTGGGACTCATATGCATAGAGGGGTGATTTAGTCCCAGTATTATGGTTTGACTGAAACTTTTATAGCCTCAAGAGGTCTTTTGTAGCTTTCGTCTTGTCTGATCTCCAAGTTTGAAAGTCTAAATTATGGCTTGTAGTTGAGTTTCCATGAAGATGGAAACTTCTTGAAAACTTTGACAACTTTCTTCAATCTTGCAACTTTGTCTTCAAAGGAACTTCATGCTTCAAATCACCTAGATCTACAATCACACATAAAGAGAGAAAAATGTTGTGTTAGGGAATAGGGGTTTATCTTGGTCAAACCCCATTTTGGTAATCAAACCTTGAAATGAAATGAAATAACATGAAGGAATGATGAATGAACAAATGTAATGTTGCAACTCATCAAACCCTTGAAATAAAGGTTGTAAACTTGTATGAAATAGCTCCAATGGATGTGGATCTTGACTCTTGATTTGAATGCTTGCTAGAATCATGAAAACCTACATCACAAATATTAGCTCGAAAACACACATGATGTATGAAGACTTTGACATGATGCTTGAATCTTGAATGATGCTCCAAATGATTGATGATTGGATCCTAAATGCTCTCTTGAATGCTATTGAATACTTGAATTTCTAGATCACACATTCTCATGAAAAATTTCTAGATTGCTTGTTAACTTTGTAAGAGAAATTATGTGAAATAACCTTGTATTTATACTTGCTTATGCCAAATTTCTTGAAATTATAGCACTACAAGTTGACATTAGATCTAGGAAAATAAAATCTCACTAAGAATTTTATTTAAAATAGGTCCTGGTTAAATAGAGACTCATACGCTAGTTGGGGCGTATGAGTCCCAATGTCTTAAACATGGGACACAAACTCCAAGAAGTGTTACGTTCAATGCAATGTTTAAAATCAGGCCCCAAGACCTAGGTGGGACCCATATGCCCATGGTGGTATATGAGTCCTAGATCACCAAGTATGGAACACAACCTCAAACATTGAATCATGATTTGTGAATTGTTAAATTTCAAGATTATCCTCATAAAAATGTATTTAATAAGTATTGTGTATACAAAATAGGACCAAATAAGGCATAAAGAAGCCCAATTTTAACTAGGAGGGCCCAAACAAGTGTGAAGATGTAAAGGGATACATTTTTATACACTACAAGGGTTTAATGAATGCATGTCAATCTGATTACTGTTAATTTTTTTGATGTTTTGATTTGCTACAATTGATTCACCCCCCTCTTAGTTGTCTTGTTCATTCAATAAACTATTGACATGTAATAATTATATTTCCTTAATACTGGCTACATACATGTGAACTTGATGATGTAAACAAATAAGTGTCTAGGAGAATGGTGCACGTATCATCAATACTTCGACCCTGAATTTTCATCACAATCATTCTACTAATTTAGTTATTCTTATATTTGAGAATAAAATTTAATAAACAAAATTAAATGAACTTGCTAATATTTACCTAAGTATAAATTCTGAGTGTTTCATTCAACAAGTGTATCTATTATATCCATGTGTTGTGCAACTTATGTATCCTATGTAGTTGCACCTTGAGTACTCTCATAATCATATGTGCAACTAGTGCCATACAAGACAAAATTGGAATGAAACTTTGGGCCCAGAAGACTTATCCACTCAGGCTCCACTAGAGGCCTCACATATTGTACAAGGCTTTGAGTAGGCGATCTAACTTAGTCCAAGGTTTCCACCTCGACAATGTCCTTCACAATAGAAGGAACAATTGCATGCTCAAACATAGGTCTAGCCAAAGGTCTTAGTGATAGTTGTAGATGAAAGGAAAAAAATTGATACTTCTATGCTTGGGAGATAGAATAACAATCTTCTACACTCTCATTCAAGGATGACCCTAGAGATCTCAACCTCAAGATGTAGAAAGGGGAAAGAGATCTTACGATAGGGTTTTCCTAGGGGTTAAGTATAAACTGATGAGGGGTTCACCACTAAGCTAGGGCTTGGAACAATGTATGAAATGAAAGATCTAATGATTGAACTCAATAATGCATAAAACCTCACTAAATGAACTATAAATGCAAATAAATCATATGTTCAACAAACTAGAAAAGTACAAAGGAGCACTTGGAAACTTGAGAGAGATTGAATGGAGGCCTGAAATGTTGAATAACTTGAAATTTAGGCCTACTGAGACTTATACACCAGTTTGGGTGTATTAGTTCTAGATCTGGGTTTTTGTGCAAGAACTAGTTTATGGAAAAAGGGTATATGAAACTACGAAAATCTAAAAAATGACCTAAACTAGGAATTATATGCCAGGACTAGCGTATGAGTCTAGTTAGGGTTTTTTGGAACTTCAAAGTCTGAATCTAGTCTTCAATGTCTATTGTGTCCTTCCTAATTGATTTATGGATTTGAAACCCTAATTTCAGGGTTGTAGGTGACTTTTTAGTGAAGATTACAACCTTGCAAATGAAAGGACAATTTTAAAAAATTTCTCCAAGCTTGTAACCTAATCTTCAAAGGTCCTTCATGCTCCAAGACACCTTGATCTACAATCACACATTCAAAGAGGAGAAAAACTTGTTGATTATTAGTGAATAGGGGTTTGCCTTGGTCAAACCCATTTTAGGTAATTAAACCAAATGATGAGATAATGAAATGAGGACATGAGACATGAAAAAAAGAACATGAAACATGGACAATGATACCTTGAATGATGTCATGTAAATATACAATCTAATGGCTATGAAGGATGTAGATCTAGATATTGAGATAAGTGTAGAACAATGCTTGACCTTAGATCTTGAATGCAACATCACAACACTAGCTCAATAACATGCTTGATGCTTGATATCCTTGACATGATGATGGATCTTGAATTGCTGCAACAATTGATGAAAAATTCTACCCTTGAATGCCTTAAATGATCATTAATTCTCTCTTGATGATATTGTAAAGTCTTGGAATGCCCAACTCTTGAGTGATTGACTTGATATTATGAATTCTTGATGAAATAATGATTTGAGACCTCATTTATATAGGCAATCCATCTAATATCCTATTAATTGGATCCCACAAGCCAACATTCATAAAATTTGAACTTAAAACCCATATTTCCCACTTAAAACATTAAAAATAGGCCAAATGAGACTCATACACCATTTGTGGTGTATGGGTCCCACCTGGATAGGAATCATATGCCCAAGGTGGTGGTCTCATAGGGCCTTTTTGAAGAGGGAAAGTGTCAGGGTGTTAAGAAATTAAGTTTATTTGATGTTTACATCAGGATTTTGGTTAAAATATGAGTTGGAATGCACAATATAGGGTCTTAGGGGCCTATTAATGATGATATAAAGGTCATAAATACAAGAGGGTCAAAAACTCAATGTGAAAGTGTAAATAAATATACTTTACAACATAAAATTAAGGAAAAATTAGGTCTATTTAGCTTAAAAGGACTCTAAATCCAACGTGAATGTGTACAACACGTTACAACATAGGATTAAGGAAACATTAGGTCTAAGGGCCCTAAATTTAATGTGAAGACCCGTGTAAATGAATACACTTTACAACACTAAATTAAGGAAGAGTTAGGTTTATTTGGCTTAGGAAGGCCCTAAATCCAATGTGAATGTGGAAAAGAAATTACAACACTAGATCAAGGTGACATTGAGTTCATTTCAACATTAATTATCCCCAAATTAAGTGTGAAAATGTAATTGACGACATTTTTTGACACTACATTTATGCCCTATTTTAGTGAGAGGATGAACTTGCTTCAAACTCACACTAAAGTAGACATTCAAGAGGGGTCCTCATGTATTGATGCAGATGAAAAAGGATGAAAAAGATCAAAGGAGGTGGATAAGCCCCTAGGATCAAAGATCCTACGTCAAACCAACATAAGTACAAAAGGACACACACAAGGTGTATAATATGTAACATCAAGATACACAAACATGTGATGCAAAAGACTAAACGAAAGAAAAACATAAACATAAACAAGTGAAAAATAAAGAGAGGTGGATCAAGCTTCGATCGTTCATCCAACATGATGTGGATTAGATCTAAGAAAATTTTCCAAAAACTGCACACTCACTCTGAGGAAACATAACTTCAGGATATTTTTTGGGTGAGTATCCAAAGAGCTGAAACACATACACACATGGCTGGGATGCGCTCACACTCAGACGTGAGTGGCCATGGGAAATTCATGCCTCAGATGGGCTTCTCGTCAAACCATACCAAGGTTATACCTCCTAATAACTTTGATAATGTGTCACACAATAATGAACTTCAAGGTTCATGAGGAAACCAAAGCTTCAAATGCTTGGAACTCATGAACAAACAAGATGCCTCTATAGGAAACCAAAGTGTGTTATGCAAGGCATCTATATAACTAAATTTGAAAAAAAATAGGGAATGCTCAAAGGAGTCTTGCTTAGTTCATGTGAGGTTTTCAACTTAGGGAACATTGTGCCTAATGTCTCCAAGAGAGGAATAATCAAAGAATTTAGAAGATTCACAACTTAGGGGATGCAATGTGTCACATCAAGCCACTAAGAGGAATATAATATGCTAAGAGAGATTGCGCTCTTGAAGGACATCACACCCAATGTCATCCACAAAGTGAAAGATACATATTATAAAGTAGACTACACCATGAACCATCAAAAGGAAAAATGCAAAAGAATAATGCCAATGTATTCCCCCACTTAGAAATTGCTAAACACCATGTTGTGAGCAATTACTTTAAAGTAGCCAATGATAAATGCTAAGGAAAGAATACATGAGAGATAACTTGGAAAGCCCTATGCCAAGTTATATGTTTCCAAATCGAACTACATCATGGATAGGTATGTCACATGCAAGTAAACTTAAGGAATGTTGTCCACATCCCAAGCTTGCTCTTATATGTACATGGAAGACATTCAACTAGCCAAAAGAGACATCAACAAGTGTCATACGAGGACAAGGCTTCGTAACTCCTTGCCCCCACTTAGTGTAGGACAAGGGTGAGCAGGGAATGGATGATGATATGTTGCTCCTTGCAAAAAGGAAATGACTTGTGATGAATGTAAAACATGCAATAGTGAGTATGCTATGATCCTACAACTATTGAAAGGAAAGGAGCAACAACTAAGGTTATTTATTATGATTAGTAAAAAAAAATTCAACTTGATACATATTTAATGAGATATCTATCAGTTTCAGATGCATCAAAGTTAAAGTTGTCTTGGAAGAATCTTTTGTAATAGTGTTGACATTGAATGATGGATTTTCTTTCAAGGGACAATAACTAGGACCATTAGTCATTTCTTGCGTGTGAGGCTCTATAGGGACACATATACCTTGTTCTATAGCACCACATCCTTTTCCACTATATCCAAGTTGTTTCATAAGTTCATAACCTCTTCCATAAAGCTTTTTCACTTCTTTCAGATTCAGTGGTTGTTCAACCTCATCAAAGTTTGTTGTTTAAGTTATCTTTTCTTCTAAAGTAGTGGATGCTTTTGAATTTTGTATTTCCATTACTGGTTTCTATTTTCCCTTTTAGACTCTTTTGTTATGATCTTGTATTCTCCCATGAATATATGTATCAAATCAAAGGTTTCCCAAGCATTTTCCAATAACTTTGTGGCTTCTTCACTTTTATTTTCCTTTTTTTTCTCTTGTATGGGTTCTACATGTGTGGTTGGTGTCAAGGGATGTCTAATGTGCATAATGTAAAAAGACATATCCTTAGTTTCATGATCCCTTAGTGAAGAGGAGTCTATTTTCACTTTATCATTTCCATATAAGGATGCCATATTACTATTGTTTGAAAGAATTGTGTCAATTTTTTAATTTTCTTGCACCATGATACCTTCCCTAGGAGATTTTTTAGGAGAAAAAACTAGATATTCATGACATTCCAAGGTGGGTTCTTCTTATATAACTTCATCATGAGTAAGGGGGTTATCAATGGTTAGATTTTATTGTGTATCATTGATTCCATTTTCTTGTTCGATAATGTTTTTCCTACCCTAATATTCTCATGATTCTCATCGATTGGATCTTGTAACACCATAATGTCTTCTTTACCAATAGGAGAGATATTAGGAGAGGGGGAAATTTGATTGTTGTCCATAATTTTCTCTAAGATCTCATTCTCTTGCGCCATAATATCTACCCTAGTAGGAGAGCTTTTAAGAAAGTGACAAACAAGAGGCTCATCATATTTCATGGTTAGATTTTGTAAAGTAGCTTCATCACAAATAAGGGAGGCATCTAGAGAAGAGCAACTATGAGTTTCATGGTTACTAATGATTGATTTTTTTTTTCAAATAGGTCTTCCCAAATGGTAGATGAATCAAGAAAGGGAGGAATAAGATTCTCATGAGTCTCAATAAGGATATCTTCTAACACTAAACTATCTTCTTTGTGTCTAGAAGAGATATTAATAGAAGGGAAGCTTTGATTGTCATTATTATCTACAATTATATCCCCATGTCCTATAATGTCTTCCCAAGTAGGAGAGGTGGGATTTTCATAGCTCTCAATTATTGGATATTTTAATATCAACATATTCTCCATACAAATGTGTTTTTCATGATTGTTCATGATTGTATCCTTATTCACTAAAGCATTCTCATAAGTAGGGGAGGTGTTGGGAGATGAATGGAGACTAGGTAAAGTAGTGGCCATGATCTTAGCTTCATGTTTCATAATATCTTTCCAAGGGGGTGGAGGAGGAAGACAAAAAATAATTTTGTGATTCTCAATGATTGTATCTCCTATCACCAAGATACCTTCATACTAATAGGAGAGGTATTGAGAGAAGCACAATAATAATTGTCATGATTGTCAATGTTTGCATCTTCTTGTATCAAACCTTTAGTGGATGATCTACGGAAGATGAAGCCATCAAGGGATTCATCTAATATGTCAAATTCATCACTACTAAAGAATTTGAATGATATTCTTTCTCTAAGGTTAACCATTTTTTGATTGTTTCTTTTGATGTTTTTGGTTTTTTGTTTTCATTTTCTAATGATTTTCAAATGTAATCTAAGGGCAAGTGTGAGAAGCTGAGTCCACGAAACGTGGAATATTTTTCCTTAGCCGAAAAACAAAATTGATATTGCAAAAATGGGATAGCAATTTTCATAAACAAGATCCCGATTTTTAAAAAAATGGGATCCCATTTAGCTTCGCGATCCCAACCCTAAATTCCAAACGAGATCCCATTTTTTAAAAATCGAGATCCCATTTGTAAAAGGGTCTTGAATCGATGGACACAAAATGAGATCCCGATTATTACAAAATGGGATCCCATTTTAAGATAGTATTTATTTTTTAGAAACAAATGAAACTCAATTCATTTAGAAAACATGAGATCTCAAATTGGCGAGGATGACTGACATTATAATGACCTTTAGGTGTGCCTCTGCCCCCATTTTTTTTCTTGTTTTCTTGAAATTTTTAATACAATAATAGGTGCTAACATGTTTTTTTCCAATTTATTTAGCATTTTATGCATTTTATTTCCTTGTAACAGTAGAAATGATGATTTGTAGAAGTAGATGAAAAAATGCAATGAAACCTTGAAGATATTGATTAGAAAGGAAAAAATCAACCTTAAATTGTATGTTAAGAACAAAATTTAGATTTTGAAACCTAAATTGTTCAATCAAACCAAAAAAAATTGCATTTGAAAACCCCAATTGAAAGGAAACAAAAAAATTTGCATTTCAAAACCCTAAATTGAAATGAAATAAAAAATTGCATTTGAATTAACCCTAATTGCTTTTTGAAACCCTAAATTCAAATCAAACAAAAAAGGATTTGAAAACCCTAGTTTGAAATGAAACAAAAAAATTGCATTAAAAAACCTAATTGCTTAGATTGAAACCCTAAATTGAATTCAAACAATTTTTTTTTCTAAAACCCTAAATTGAAATCAAAGAAATCATTTTGCATTTGAAAACCTTGATTTCAAGCTCAAGAATATTTGATAATGAAAAAAATTCCTTTCCATTGCTTAAATGTTTTGAATTTCATTTGCATTGTATGGAGAAAATAATCTGTTAAACTTTACTTTCAATGTTAAATTATAATTAGATTAGAAAACAATATATTAAAGAATAGTTACAATTCATAAATTATCAATGTTTGTTTGCAAATTTAGTTAGAAAATTCCTAAATCCTTGAACAATCCATTTCCAATTGTCACTTAATTAGATAATATTTGCATTCATTTCTATTTTATGTTTTGATCTCTCTTAGTCATGCCTTGTTTTCATTTCTTGTTTGCATGTGTTGCCTCTTGTCTTTCGACAATGTTAACTCTCATTCTAGTCAATTAATTGTTAATTAGGCTTCTAGTTTAGTCTAAAATATCAATTTACACTAGTTACCTAGACACTAAAAGAATCTAAATATTTTTCTTTTCTTTCTTTTAGGTTCTTTCAATTCCAAACAATCCAAAATAAAATAAGATTCAACATTAACTAATTTTATTATACATTTTATATCATAAAATTCATTTAAGTGGGAAATATTAATGAAAATAATGTTAAATAAAATAATATTATATTCAATTAAAAAATATCAAGTTAAAATATACATCAATCTCAATCTTAATAATACACAATCATGCGTTTCTATTATGGAAATAGTCAATCTATTCATAAAATAAAAAATATTCATAAAATAGTTAGTTTATTACCCTAAACCATAAACTAATGTCTTAAGGGGTCCTAATATGCAATTTCTTAAGGGGATCAAACAAGTTCTCAAAATTTCGTGAAGTTTCCCAAGGCAACCAAATTTAATAATAATAAGATCGTGCAAGATTATAATATAAATGAGATTTCATGATCTAGGTTGGTTAGTTGGAACAAGAGCTATCTCAATCAACTGTTCCACAAGAAAATGTTGTTCATTAACTTGTAAGTATATTATTCCAATGGCCACCCAAACTTCACCCTAAGCTCTCTAAACCCTAAACCTTGAACTCTAAAATATAAACCCTAAACACTAAAGCATTCATTTTATCCTATAACCTTAAAATGAAATTTGGTTGCCTTAGGCAACTCCATCAAATTCTATTCCCTTAATCCATGTCATTTTGTCCTAGGACCTTACTACATAGATCCCCTTAAGCCATCCTATTACCCTAAACCCTAAACTCTAAACTCTAAACCCTAAACCCTAAAGCCATCATTTCTTCCTAGGGCCTTAATGAAATTTGGTTTCCTTGGGAAACTTCACCAAATTTTATTCACTTGAGCCATGTCATTTTGTCCTAGGACCTCACTAGACATAGATCCCCTTTAGCCATCCTATCACCCTAAACTATAAATCGATGTCTTAAGGGGACCTAATATGAAATTTCTTAAGGGGATCAAATATGTTCTCAAAATTTGATGAAGTTTCCCAAGGAAACCAAATTTAACAATAATAAGATTGTGCAAGATTATAATATGAATGAGATAAATCATGATCTAGGTTGATCGATTTATGGTTTAGGGTGATATGATGGCTTAAGGGGATCTATGTCTAGTAAGGTCCTAGGACAAAATGACATGGCTCAAGTGAATAAAATTTGGTGAAGTTGTTTAGGACCTTAATGAAATTTGGTTGCCTTGGGCATCTTCACCAAATTTTTTTCACTTTAGCCATGCCATTTTGTACTAGGACCTTACTACATAGATCCCCTTAAGCCATACTGTAGGATGTCTTAAGGGGTCCTATTATGACATTTCTTAAGGGGATCAAATAAGTTCTCAAAATTTGGTGAAGTTGCCCAAGGCAGCCAAATTTAACAATAATAATATCATGCAGTATTATAATATGAAAGAGATTTAATGATCTAGGTTGATCAATTTATGGTTTAGGGTGATAGGATAGATTAAGGGGATCTATGTCTAGTAAGGTCCTAGGACAAAATGACATGGCTCAAGTGAATAAAATTTGGTGAAGTTGCCTCAGACCTTAATGAAATTTGGTTGCCTTGGGAATCTTCACCAAATTTTATTCACTTAAGCCATGTCATTTTGTACTAGGAACTTACTAAATAGATACCCTTAAGCCATCCTATTACCCTAAAACATAAATCCTAAACTCTAAACCATAAACCCTAAAGCATTCATAAACTGTCCTATATTAATAGTGTAGACACGCAAAATTAGCATTATGCATTTGATCAAAATCACACTCATCCATTCATCAAGGTAAATTCATCAACTTAAATCAAATAAATCAATCTTGATCCTATCATCATCTCTTTGATTAAATAAATCAATCATTTATTTAATTAAATCTCAGAGCATCATTCATCTCCCTTTGATTTGATTTAAATCCCTAAATCAAGTCAAAGTGGTCAAATCAGCCTAATCATCATCCTAGCTAATTAATCCTGATCTAATGCTAATATCACCCACTTGCATTCTCTAGATTTGGCCACTTGCACATGAAATTTCATTTAGTGGATTTATAAAAATTACTTATTTTCAACTTGGCATAAAGGAAGAATATTCTCCAAGTTTGAATCTCCCCCCAAGTGGACATGTACACCCAACAAAACATTTATGAGGCCTTACATGTCTCTTACATGTCCCCTTCCAAAGGTCAAACTCAGCATTCATTGCAAATTTGAATTCAAAATTTCCCTCTCATGGGCACTCTTCCCAAATCTTGCACATCCATTGACCACTCATCACTTGACAAGTGGCCTTATCTTATTGGCTTGATCTTTGTCCCACATTGGTCCATTTTCAACACTTAGCATTTTGAAAATCTATAAAATAGAGGCTTCATCTCTTATCAAACCCTTCACAACCTCCACAATTCTATGCAAGGTTACTCTCTTCATTTGAGATTTGATCTTGTTCATCATCACTCCACCATCTTCATAGCATTTTCATCTTAAGCTTTGATCAAGGATTGGGAAAGGGTCACTAGCACATGTGACACCAATCCACTATGGAATAGAGTTTTGCCTATGCTTTTATATGCTTACATTTGATCATCTTTGTTTATCTAATTTGCATGTTTCATTATAGTCAAGTATTTCATAGGGATTTCAAATCTAATGTTTTGCAAAGGACTAACATGATATTATTATTATGTTAAGATTTTTGACCATTTGCAGATTTGATGTCCACAAAATGGTGCTAGAAGGAGGGTAGTTTTAGAAAATCACTCATGAAATATTCAATGTTTTCTCAATGTTATTATGATTTCTTTAGTTTTAAGCCAGGATTGTTTATTATACGTAGACATTACTCTCATACAACTTTTAGCTAAATCTTGTGCTCTGTTTTTACTACAAAATATGCAAATAAGTTGTCTATGCTTCCACGTTTTGTAGTCATGTTACAGAGCAAGTCAATTGTGCTTTATTACTGTTGAAAATTTCTTAGGCATATTTACTATTAAGTTGTTCTGTTAAGTTACTTGTGAAGATTGATAACCTCACACAACCAACTCCATTGAGTCCTCAGCCACTTTGTTATTGAGCTTTCAATTTCAAGCCAACTTTTATTAAAATATACTACCACAGAAGTGCACCTCTGGCCCTGTCGAAACTTCACCAGTCTGAGAAAGAAAAGAAAAAGTTGTAACAATTAATGAGTGTACCTTTGAATCAATTGTTGCATTCTTTCCCATTGACTTCTCTACCCGGTGCAGATGATCTGAATGAGTTTATTTCTATCCGACCTATTTGCTGCCTTCCTAAACCACTGCCAGCATCAAAACTGTTCTCAAAACTTCTTTCATTCATAGGCATAAAGGGTGATGTTTCAAAAGTTTCTACCAGTGTATGCTCAGAAAAGCAGTTCATTGTCATCTAAGGCATACAAATCCAAAAGCCCAGCTTCAAAGTCACCTCTCATTTTAGGAGACAAGAACCCGTCTATGTTAGCCAATGGCAGAAAGCATATGCTAAATATCTACCAACACTGTCTCTTGATATCGACCAGCATTAATGTTAAGCTACGAATGAGATAGATGTTTCACTTATCTACGTGCTTTCTACCTGCATCATCAGTCAAGATAAAACAAAATCCTGAGACATTTGATACACTGGTAATCGCTTCTACCAGTCTGAAGGTGCTTCAACGCATGGTTCCTGTTGCAATTCAAATCTTTTCATATTAAGGCAATGGCTGGTATATCTCTGACAATTCTTGTCTTTTGCTCACTTAATTCTTATTAACTTTAAGTGCTTCTTGCTAGTCTTTGATAAACTTAACATTTGCTGTTGTTTTTCTCACGATGGGGACTTGTTCACACGGTACTTGTGTCATTAAAAAGGCGTTCACATTCACAGATCTTTACATAATGTCGCTGGTTTGTATGTTCCTATGATATTCATTGATGACAGGTATTAAATGCCTAAAATTACGCTTACAGTCTGCAAGTTCCTCTGGTGAGATTTGGGCTGAAAAGACATGCGCATCAAGAGTGAAACGCTCTGCTACCTAAGAGTATTGCTAGGGTCAGTTCTTAATTGAATGCTATATTACTATTTTCTTTTTGTGCGCCATTCACTCAAAGTCCTATACATTTCTCACACCTACTGGTACAATAGCTTTAGCCTGGTTCTCAGAATAGTTTCTATCTAACTTCAAACTATTACGGAGAGCTAGAGCAATAGTGACAAAGGCGTCTTCTCTTTGGACCAAAGATAATGCTATTTAGAAAAGCCAGGGACTGCGATAAAGTTTCCTAATGCTCATTGCTGAAACACAGATGTGACTGGCATTTAATACCACCTCCTTCAACTGGCATGTTCTGCAGGGTATCCGTATGGCACGATTTGAATATATCAATGTTTGTTTTGTTTCAAACCCCTGTTGTTCTTGCATGTTTCAAAGTTGATAGATTACAGACGAGATAGCTGTTCAAAATGAGTAACATTTTTTCTTTCCAATCTACCTTTATTACATCATTAATATTGTTACTTGCTTGTCATTGGTTTTCGCCTAGTCTGCCACAAAAATCTTTTGTAATTGTCAAGTTTGATAGTGGTATATTTCACCACTCAAAGCATGCTGTCTAGAGGGTTTTTTTTCTTTTTTTCTTTTGAATATTCAAATGAAAAATCTTCAGATAACTCAGAGAAGAAAATTGTGGTTAGTTGACTAAGGCATTTATCTTTCTTGAAGCTCCCTTTTCGGCTGCTTGTCTTCTTGTCCACTGTCAAGTACTATTCAAATCATCATTTAGCTATTTTTCATTATGCCTTCATATGCTTGAGTTGGTATTTAATGCACGATTTGGTCTGCTGAAAATTAAAAGTCTTGAAATCTTTTTTTCTTTTAGCAGATATAAGTTGAATGTGTCTTGACATTTTACCATTGATTCAAGTTTATATAAAGTGTCTTGACATTTATCATCGATCCAAGTTTGTCATATATTTTTATCATTTTGCAATACATGTCTAACTTTCATTTGTGATGGAATAGGTACAAACGAACAATGAAGGTACAAGGAAAGTGAAAAGTCAACAAGGAGGAGGCTATCAAACGAAAACGAAAGGAGGGGAGATTTTTTTTTTTTTTGAAAACACAATGTGTTTTTAAACACTTTAGTGTTTGATCAACACTACTTCATGAAGTTGTTTATCCTTTCGTTTTAGAACACTAATTTTCGTTTGGGTCTAAAATGAACAATTTGATTTTCATTGCAAAAGGCTTAAAATGAATCTTAGAACAAACGCACTAGATTTTGTTTGAGGTTAAGAATTGAACAATCAAAACTCACACTTCTTTTTGGTGCTTAAAATGAACTCACAATTGCTTTGAAGGGTATAAAATGAACAAGTGCTTGATTTGTGTGATTTTGTCTTTTGAGTGCGTATCCTCTCCCCTTGCACTTCGTGCGATCTAGGGTGCAAGAGAAACACTCAAAATACATTTTATTGCTTTGAAACACTTCAATTTGGGCTTAAAAATTGAACATCTTGTGCAAGTGTGAGTAGGAGCATTTTCACGTACATTCTCTTTCTTTGTGCCATCAAAGATCAATCGAGTTACGGATTGTGTTTTTGCTCGCTTTTGTTTATCTTAGACGGCCTGCCTTGGGGAAAAAGTACTCACCCAAGCGACGACTCAACCGGTAACACTCTAAAGCCAAGAGTATTTCTAGCCGGGATATAAATGAGGGTTTTGGTTAAATGCCATAATCACGTGGTTGGCTCCGGCAAGATGGATCCGAAAGGGCTCTTGCCGTATGGGTCAATCTCCACGAACGGAAAGTCCTTACTAGAACCCATGTGGTAGAATTTGCAAAAATCCTTAATCTATTTGTTGGTGCAAGAACGGTCGTTCTGAAGCCACCCCACACTCTTATGGTCTTCTAGTAGAGATGGAAAGCACACCATGGGAGTTTCGTGGGTGTTGATGCTTGGCTGCCCCGATTGACGTTAATGAGCCGTGGAGGGGAGCCAGTGGGGTCAAGCATCTAACCATCTGCTAGAGATAAGCGTAGTTGGACTTGTCCAAGTGGGAATCCAACAAATATTGTCTTACACATCCATAGGGCTTGTAATTATTCTTTGTTTGAAAACACATTGTTGTATTCGAAAACATTTTGCAAACAAACATTCAACATGATTCTCAAAATTTCAAACCCTCTTTAAGACAAATATCATTGACTCAATCCATATGTTACTACTTTCCCTACAGATTCACGTTCGTAGAGGTTTCTAAGCATTGGATTATATCTCAATTTGTCTTCTTGAGTAAACAATAGGAAAACCCTTGCCTTAAGTTCATTGAATTTCTACATAAAATATCTTGTGGGGTTTAAAGAAATTAAGACATTGGACATCTTAGTTTGAAACCTTAATCAAAGAGAGTGTTTTTGGTAAAATAAATCCATTAAGCAAAGCTAAGCAAAATGAACTTTCATGTGTGTTGAAAACTCCAAATCCCAAAAGCACAAATCATTGATTGGAAATCCAAAATGTTCAAATCATTCCTTGGTTACAAAGGTCTTTAGGAAGCATATGCATGCTCTTCAATACCTAGGTCTTGGAAAACAAAGTGGTCTTTTTAGGTTCATCTAGGGATCAAAACAAATCAAACCTCTTTCATCCATCTTTCAAAACATCAAATCCATCTCACAAATCATCTTTTGAAAAACCTTGAAATCATCCTTGAAGTACTAGGCTTTATGACAAAATCAAGCAAACACCAAAATCATTGAGAACAAGTCCTTGAAAACATTTATCAAAACACCTTTGGCTAGGAATGTGTAAATGCATCCTTTTGCATATCCTTAGTCAAAGTCATCCAAATCATCTTGTCTAGCTTAGTGTATGTAGATGAATCCTTCTCCATATACTTAGTGAAACAATCATCTTATTGGGTAGGTGTGGGTAGATGCATCCTTCTCCTCACACATATCCAAATCATCATCCTTTGAACACAACTATCCTTTAGATCATTATCAAACATCTTAGGGTTCCTTTTGTTCAAAATCAAAATCAAAATCCAAATCAAGATCAAGGGACAAAATCTCAAAATCCAAAAATCAAACCAATCAAAAATCCAAAGCCTAGTATTTCATTCAAGATTTATCAAAAGCCAAAAACATCCATAACATCCATCTTTAAACATCACCATCATATCATCATCACATTTGATCCTAAAAGGCATCCTAAAACTTTCACTTTGGGACATAAAATAGAGATTAATCCAAGGAATCAAGAGATTCATCTCCCATATTCTCGAAGATTGATCCTTGTTTTATGGTTCAAACGAGATCTCAATACAAGGATAACATGGAATATACACTTGATCCATACATCTTGAGTAATCTAAATCAATTGAATCCTCAAAGCCTTGCATTTCCTATCAATTATCAAAGTCCATGCATAGGATCATTGCCTTCGACAAATGTCAATGGTACAACAAGTGTGGGTATGCCCAAGTCAAAGTTTGGAACACATTTCCCAATGATAGATCTAAGTCCAAACCTACAAATCCACCAATCGAATAATCAATGCATGAGTCTTCAAATGAGCAACATCATCCCACCATATCCCTACAAACCAAATGTGGATGTACCAAGTGCAAGTTTTCGAAACATGAATCCTAACTCGAAAAACTTTGGAAAAATGATTCCCAATACCAACAATGTTCATCCTATCATGCCAAATCTGAACATCATCCCAAATCAGAACATTATCCAAAGTCAATTTTCCCATAATCCCATTCAAAAACCGCAAGCATGCATGCCAAAACTACTTGAACACAAGCCAAATCAACTATCTCAATTGAGTCAAGATCAAAATCAAGAACAAATTTGGCGAGATCAAATTGCGGAACTTTCCAAAATAGTTGAGGCATTGCGCCAAGGGAAATCTCCACCACCATTACCTACATCATTCCTTGGTTTAGGGATTCCCCCTTTACCTAACACCAATCACACCATCCAAATCAATCCACCTAACATCAATCAAACCATCACGACAAATCCTTTGAATATACCATCGACATCACACCAATGGATGGTATCTAATCAAACACCAACGTTGATCCCAACCAATCAAAATACAGTCTCCCAAAGACCTATCACCTTGGTCAATCCAACCATCTCTATCACTTCGATCACTCCAACCACCACTATCATGCCCATCAAATCTCAACCCCTCACTACCATGATCGCTCCGAGCGTATCTCAAACACTTGTCACTACATCCAACATGATTTTGAATCCACCACCACCACCCCCACCACCAACAATTTCCACCACATCCAAATACGACGCGACATTACAAGCTGCTTTTCAAAAGGGATTCCAACAATATCTAGCCATGCAACAAGCAACACAAGCTCAACAAGTTCAAAAATCCTCTCAAGTTGCCCAAGCCTCTCAACCAACACGAGCACAAACACAAAATATGACAACTATTGAAAACAAGGATCAAGATCAATCTATCACTGAGCACACGTTTACTTCAGCCAATGATCAAATCGACATATGTCAAGAGTCACTTTTGAATCACGATCAAAATCCACCAACAAAACTCGACAATGAGCCAATTCAAAAAATATCAACATCACTTGAATCTATGGTTGAAGACATTCACAATCTCTCCACCGCAATTGTTGAAAACAGTGATCAAAACCTCTCCATCGAGGAGCACATTGAGGATGTATCTACACAATCCCATGATCATCTCACTATACATCAAGAGCCACTTTTTAGTGATCTCTTTCAAGGAGTGTTAGGATTATTTGATCCAATTGACATAATGCATGATTCGTTGACCAATGATCATATTGAAAATGTCTCTACATCACCTTATGAGTTAGAGGACATATCTCAAGAAGTTATTCCAAAGCAAGATCAAAATCTTTCACTAAGGTCTAGCAATGGTCATTTTCAAAACATGTTGATCCCCTTTGACCTCATGGTTACAGATGCTGAAGGAACCTTGAACTTGACCATGCCTAAGGTCGGCATCCAAAAGCCATTTGTAAGCGATCCATCCTTTGAAACTGACCCATGTCAAGAGCTTGATCCCAAGCATATCGAAAGCAATCCCAAAATAAATCAAGATCAAAAATTTGTATCTCCAAGATACTACAATGATCTAATGGATATTCTCCTATCCACACAAGATGATCACATCCACATAGCACTTACTCCTCCATCTACCCATGAGAGGCTTTCTATGGATGGACATGTAGATGATCTTCATCTAGGACAAGATTGTGTTACACAAAAAGAACAAATTCTTAACTCCTACAATCAAACAGAGTTGTCAACATCAGGATCGAATATGTCCCAAACTTAGATTGAAGACATCATGAATAAAGATATGCATCATTATCCGCCCAAAGAAACAAGTCAGATAGAACATCCAGAGTTAGCAGAGTGGCGAATTGAAACAATGTCATCTACAATGGTCATTTGTCAGAGCATGTTTATTGAACAAGATATCTCAAAACAAGCAGAATCAAAGCATGAAGGTACTACTACCACCATACTGGGGGAAACTTTGTCTCAAGCAAACGTCAACATAGGGAGCATGAAGAATCCTTATGATGAAGCTAGTGTCAATACTACAACCAGTCATGTCATGAATCGTCATCCACCCATAACCCCATCCATGAATTGGGACCAACGTCGAAAGAAAGAATTGAACCAAAGTACGAAGAACATTATCAAAGAAAAAGGAGTTGGAAAGCATAATGGACAAATCAAATACGCACGGATACCAAAGAATACAAAGAAATATTATCCCTATCAAACTCCATTAGTCAAAGAAACTGTGGGGCAAAATAAAAGAGGGAAGAGTATCCATCAAAGATGTCCACAAAAGAAATAGCAAGCTTTTCAAACAACGTACAAAGTGTATCAAGCAATTGGTCTTAATTCCACACACACTTTTGTATCCACCCATCATTGCTCATCTTCCCAAGTTTGGAGAGTCAAAGGTTCCAAACTGTCAACCAATCCATTTCCTATACCTAAACACACTCCATCCACGCCTCCATGCATAATATCCAATTCTTACATTGACCGTGTATTGGCAACACCCTTCATCATAAGGATTCAGAAGGCAATCTATCGCGATGTGCGCACAGAGACAGAGTTAACCCTAGTATCAAAGAAGTAGATCACGAATCCCAAAAGTTGCATTCAAGTGCATGTATCTTAGCAAAGCAGCTCCTTCAGGCATGATATCGATGGCACGTCATGACAGGGGCATCTACATCAATGACACCTTGCGATTCAGCATGAGCTTAAAATCTTTCAAAAAAATCAAAAAAAAAAAAGAAGCAAAAAATCCAAAAAAATCAAAAAAAGGATTGAAAACAGTAAAGATAAAAATAGTCCTCTAGTGAAAACCACTACAGTGGCACTTTGGGCAAGACCATGATGAAAACCTGGCAAACATGCATCATGTGTGGAATCGAGCATCTACGTGTGCTAGTTCAGATGAAAGCATCTCATCTCATCCCATCCATAATAAATTGAGCATTCCATCCATCTTATCCATAATAAATCCGTCCATCCATCAACCATTTATCCAATGCATTCGCATATGTCTACATCCATCATCCAAGTTATCTTGATCTTGATCAAATTTTGGGCACACTTTACGCTTGCTTACGACAAACATCTTGACATGGGTCATTTTCATTAATCCTATCCTATGCAACATTATCTGAGCTATGAAGCATTATCCAAATGGGTATTCGTTATCCAAACACCTTATCTTATCACAAGATAATCCTTGGCATCCTTTGTGTACTTACCTTATCCATCCATCCATACACTTATCTGAACATCCATCCATGGCATTCCATACATTGCTAGACATTGGGGGCAGATATGTACATCTTGCTTCGAGAATAAATCTTGATCTATATCCTCCGACTTATGTGGCGATCCGAACATTGGAAAGCATGGAATCAAATTGGTCAAAGCATCTGTAATCCAAAACTTGAATCACTAGCCCATGGCATATTTTGACGAGAACATGTTCCTTATCACGCTTCATCTTTCATCGAACATCGATCCAAACAATCGATATCAGTCACATCTAAGCTGCACGTCAAACGTCACATCAAATCATCCAAACATCTTTTGTTCAAAACCAAGCTTCATCAAACATGATCAATCAAATCCAATCAAAAAATCATCATCTTGGGATATCCTTGTGTTGCTTAACACTATCCTTGCATTGTTGTGCATCCTCAACAATGTTATCATCATCAATCCATCATCATCTTATCTTTGCATTGTTGTGCATCCTCAACAATGTTATCATCATCAATCCTAATCAATTAGAACCTTGCATTGTTGTGTATCCTCAACAATGTTATCATCATCATCAATCCATCGACCTGATCGATCAACCTTAGCTTGGTTTTCAACAAAAATCCCAAACATAGAACTGATATCATCACATACATCCATATCCAAATCGTCAAAATCATGCAAAAATCCAAAAACATCCAAAATATTGAAAAATCCAAAACATTCAAAAACATCAAAATCCAAAAACATTCAAAAAACATCAAAATCCAAAACATTCGAAAAAACATCAAAATCCAAAACATCGGGAAAATCAAAACATTCAAAAATCAAAAACCAAAACATCCAAAAACATCAAAATCCAAAAGCGACCTTCAAAACATTTCAAAATGTCAAAAACATCCAAATATTTGAAAAAATCCATCCGCCTCATTTCGCTTTCACCCACAATAATCAATCATCCATAATAAAACTAATCATCACCTTCATCCTTTGGCAGCAAATAGAAACAATCATAGCAAGCAACAAAATCAAGCTTCAATCGTAAAATCAAAATCAAAACAACAAACCTTTTAACACAAAATCAAACTCTTGATCATTTTCAAACATGTCAGTCAACCTTATATCAATAGCCTATCAATCAACTTATCAAACCATCATCATCCTATACAATGCATGTCCTAGGATATATATTCCGACAATGGGCATCATTTGGATATCACCTTGATTCTTATCCTATCAAAACACATCCCTTTGGCTAGAAAGTATGAAGAACATTGGCTTGTTTGTGTACTTGATCTTTTCTTTTGATTTATCTTATTGCACTCATTCCAAGGACCTCTCGATGATATCGAACAAAGGATTTAGAGATAGGAATGGGGCAACGATCATTATCTTTTGTATGCATTGCTTGTTGGGCGTTCTTGTAAAATAACTTGGCGAATACTTGCTTGGTTAAGTACGCCCTAGCAAGGGTTCATATGTCAAGTGTGAACAAGAATACTCCTATCTACTTGTTGAGTCAAAGTCCATCACACTAGGTACAACGCCATCCTGGTTCTTGATACCTTGATGCATCGTACCTATGTGTGTTATCAAACATAAAGTAAGTGACCCTTTGAAAATCCCAATCCTTGATAAGCAAATCATCCATCTATCATCATCATTTCTTATCATCATTTCTCATCATCATTTCTCATAATCATGGACTTGTTGGATCCTCTTGTCATATCTGATTTCCACGCTAACATCAAGCATCCATCATGCATCCATCCTGCATCTACAAACCGTCAGCATACCACATATCATTCATATCATACATCATAGGAAACATCGATCATTTCACATGCATTGCATAATCATCATCATAATATAGATATGTTAGTCTCTCATAAATCATCCATTGCATAATCATAGCATATCACATCATCAATCTCATCCATCTCATATCATATCATCATTTAAGTTGTTTAGGATAATATAGATTTGTTATTATAAGCATCTTAAAATCATCTCATTTGCATTGTCATCCATAACCACCCATTTTGAACCTCTTTATCGCGAGATCGACCCTCAAATTGAATCTTTTCGCTCAATCTCTCGAGGGGCAATGTACTAGTGTACTTTTCCACTGGGCATCCAAAATCATAAATTTTTGATTTCGATCGTGATTAGTTTATTCTTTGAACCAACGCAACAAGTACCTGAATGTAGACAACAAAATTAGCATTATGCATTTGATCAAAATCACACTCATCCATTCATCAGGGTAAATTCATCAACTTAAATCAAATAAATCAAACTTGATCCTATCATCATCTCTTTGATTAAATAAATCAATCATTTATTTAATTAAATCTCAGAGCATCATTCATCTCCCTTTGATTTGATTTAAATCCCTAAATCAAGTCAAAGTGGTCAAATCAGCCTAATCATCATCCTAGCTAATTAATCCTGATCTAATGCTAATCTCACCCACTTGCATTCTCTAGATTTGGCCACTTGCACATGAAATTGCATTTAGTGGATTTATCAAAATTACTTATTTTCAACTTGGCATAAAGGAAGAATATTCTCCAAGTTTGAATCTCCCCCCAAGTGGACATGTACACCCAACATAACATTTATGAGGCCTTACATGTCTCTTACATGTCCCCTTCCAAAGGTCAAACTCAGCATTCATTGCAAATTTGAATTCAAAATTTCCCTCTCATGGGCACTCTTCCCAAATCTTGCACATCCATTGACCACTCATCACTTGACAAGTGGCCTTATCTTATTGGCTTGATCTTTGTCCCACATTGGTCCATTTTCAACACTTAGCATTTTGAAAATCTATAAAATAGAGGCTTCATCTCTTATCAAACCCTTCACAACCTCCACAATTCTATGCAAGGTTACTCTCTTCATTTGAGATTTGATCTTTTCATCATCACTCCACCATCTTCATAGCATTTTCATCTTAAGCTTTGATCAAGGATTGGGAAAGGGTCACTAGCACATGTGACACCAATCCACTATGGAATAGAGTTTTGACTATGCTTTTATATGCTTACATTTGATCATCTTTGTTTATCTAATTTGCATGTTTCATTATAGTCAAGTATTTCATAGGGATTTCAAATCTAATGTTTTGCAAAGGACTAACATGATATTATTATTATGTTAAGATTTCTGACCATTTGCAGATTTGATGTCCACAAATAGTTAATTATTTTTTCATTCAAGTAACATTCCTTAGAAATAAATGAGGCTTACACATTTTATCATTTGTATTCAATTAGGCCATTCATATTGAATGGTTTAAGGGTATTTCCTAAACATGTATCTTACATTTTGAAATTACAAATCTAATGCAAGTTCACTTATATCTTAGAGATCACATGAATCGATTCCATAATATTCGTAATCCATCTCCACGCCATCCATCTCCACCACCTCCACCCACTCCACCTCATAACCCCCTACCTCCACCATTTGAAATCAATGGTGATCGCTTGTAAGCATGAATCAATGCAAATATTAGAACCATTCCAGATCAAATCAACATTATTCAAAATGAAGAATGTATCGCACCACCTTTGAGGATGCTTGCATCTAGGATGAAAAATGTTGTTGATGTTGTTAGGGCTATGGATGGTATCTTAGATTAGCATCGACAATGGCTAGAGGAGAGGAGAAATTCTAATTCTGAAAAGGAAAACACAAAGAATTGAAGAGATGTAGTAGAGAGCCACAACAGTTTATAAATTAAGACAATGATCTTATAGTTATGAATTTATGAATTTGGTTCAATGGATATTTTGTGTGATTAATTAATGAATTTGGTTGATTTTATGAACTTATAATGTTGAATTTATAATAGTATATATTTTATGACTATCTACTAGATCATGATTTCTCCTATTGGAAAAATGTAATATATATATATATATATATATATATATATATATTGCATTAGACATAAAATGAGCTTTTTGTGAATGTTTCAAGTTTATTTTTTAGTATGTACATTTATTAAAATTGCATAGTTCTAGATCTTAAATTTTGAAATTTGTATGTATGTACATAGTTTAGTTGAATGATGTATGCATGCAAATTATGCATCATATTTTTTATTTTAAATGTATGTAATTTAATTTTATGATGAATTATAAATTAAATTTTCATTAAATCATTTTTCATCGTCTTACATCTGATTTCATCTGTCTCTTGTACAAAGTGTTTTAGGTCATCCACATAGTCCACATGGTGTCAAGAGGTCTCTTGATTATAGAGATGATACATGACCTAAACATGATTTTATGGGTTATATTTGATTATTTCATGGACTACATATTTGGTTTCTCATGTACTCTGTCAGACTTTATATTTCATGGGTCAAGTACTTTGTTGGACTTTAGTTCATGGGTTGTACTATGTGGACTTTATTTTATGTGCTTAATAGATTAGTTTCATGCACTTAATATGTTGTAAATTATGGACTTTATTATTGTTCAATATTAATTTACACATGTACATTTATGCATTTTATGTTCATAGTCAAGACATTAATATAGAACATTAATGCGAAATTAAATATAAATATGAAATTAAAGTTGAAATTAATAGGACATTTTAATAAATGTACTTTACAAATTTAGTGATCCCATACATGATATACATGATATGTACATTCAATAATTAGTCAATGAACTTATTCAATTCAGGTCAATCAATAATTAGTCAATAAATCATAATTTACAAACAAAAGCAAACTGTTTATATACCACAAATGATGAAATTTTAAGAAATAAACAATACCATACAAGATTAGAGATCAAAAGAATTAATAAATTCTATAAACTAAACATAATTACTAATCAAAAGGGTATGTACAAGATCATGATGGGCCAAAAAGTGGCAATATGATGGGTATGCGGCTGATGACTATTTTTTTACCCAAAATTAATGAAATGAAAAGGGTTTTTAAAGGAGATTCTCAGCTTTCCACCGATATAAATTATTATTTACATTGAATTTAATAAGTAATTATTATTCATTTTATATTCAAATTACGAATAAAGTCCTAATTGATAGGCTAATTGAAAAACATCTATAGATTTCAAATAGTATCACATTTTTTGAATCCAAAACATGCATCACATTCTATGCTTTACATACTATAGGATTAAAAAAAAGAAAAATTGAATTTCATGAAGTTTTGACCAAGTTAAGGTGGTCAGACATACAACTTTTTATATTTTTTAAAAAGTTGTAATAAAAAATCATAATTAATAATTTACTTGGAAAAAAATTACAAAAAAAGATGCATCACATCGGGGCATGAGTCGCCTATTTATATCTAAAATCCTATAAAATAATATTATCATTTTATTGTGGTAAGGGTGGTTAGACAGACACCTACTTCTTATTTTTTCCCTGAAATTTAAGTACCACTCCATTGAAATTTCAAATTTTCACCAAATAGTTTAAAAAACCAAAAAAAAAACCTTGTAGTTTAGAAACTACATTCAATTTTCTACAGATTCTATTCTTACATATTTTTGAAATAATATAGATAACTTATTCAAATTTTTACATCAAGTTTCCTAACTCTGATTTTTCTGAATTTTTTGCCACTTAAGGTCCTGGTTTTTCAATGATGATCCTGCACATATCCAAAATGTAACGAGTTTTTCCAAAAAAATTGTTCTCTAAGTATACACCATATTTCATAGTTCTTTTACAACATTAAATTAAAGAACTTAATTCTCCAAAAATAGGCTAAAGTTTTGAAACTAAATCATGTAGTACCATATTTACAAATCATGCAAAGTGCTAGAGAAAAATTGATAACATAAAAGTCCTCTTGACCTCATGTTCCACAAAAACCACTAATTTATAAGTCGTCAAAACAAATAATAGCATCCAACACTAATTTATAGGTTGTCTTAAGGGGATGTCTTAAGGGGTCCTAGTACAACATCTTAAGGGGATCAAAGGCGAGTATAATTAAGTATAAATATTAAGTGATATAAAAAAGTATTATAATTTAGGGTGAGTCATCATAACAAATGATATAATTAAATATAATATTTAGGATATGTGCTAATACGACACGTCTTAAGGGGAAGTCTTAAGGGTCCTAATACGATGTCTTGATGGGATCAAAGAAGAGTATAATTAAGTATAAATATTAAGTGATATAAACAAGTATTATACTTTAGGGTGGGTCATCATAACAAATGATATAATTAAGTATAATATTTAGGATATGTACTAATATGGTAGTCTTAAGACGATGTCTTAAGGGGTCCTAATACGATGTCTTAAGGGGATCAAAGATGAGTATAATTAAGTATAAATATTGAGTGATATAAACAAGTATTATAAGTTTTAGGGTGACTTATCATAACAAATGATATAATTAAGTATAATATTTAGGATATGTTCTAATATGACACATCTTAAGGGGATTTATTAAGGGGTCCTAATATGACATCTTAAGGATATAATTGATTTAACAATAATTTATGCATGATATTTAGTGATTATACAATCAAATATAAAGTTTCAAAGTAGGAAAACATGCACATTTAACAAACAAAATATATAGAATATTGATTTTGATACATAAAATTACATAGAGTACATAATTGTGTATGTACATGTATTTCTAATTTGTAGAAAATGTTTAATTGTGTAAGTATGTATGTACATATATGTCATCTCAAAACAATGTTTACAAAATTTGGTTATGCCATCTCAATAACATCTCAAACCCATGCTTGGAATGTAGTAGGTCTTCACACCACCTGATATCAAAAAGGTACAAGCAATATCAATGGAATCATCAAAACATACATATTTTAATTTATATAAAACTATCTAAATGTACACAACTCAAGTACCTATATTTAAAAATATTCCACACATGTGTGTAGGTTGAATCTAGGCATCCTCTCCTTTTTGTTTCAAAGTATGAGATCAATCAATGATGGCTTAAGGATACCAAAAAGTATAATAAATCAATTTTAACTATTAATGTACAAGCAATATCAATATATAATAAAAAAATGTATTTAAATATAATTTAACTAATAATTACCTATTTTTACCTAGTATTCCATGTTGTTTAGGTTGAATTTTCATGTACTAGATCCTTTTTGTGATTATGGCTTAAGGATCTATAAAAGAAAAATTTAAATCAATTTCAACTAATAACACACTTGACCAATATCAAAACATGTATTTAATCTATTCAAAAGGACAATATAAAACTAAAACTATATTTACCTATATTTACTTATTCCATTGTACCATCTACATCCTCTCTTTTTTGCAATGCATCTATGATTGTTTCATGCTCTTCCATAGAAATTGTCCATAGAACTTTATTTGTAGGTCTTCCATGATATCGGTCTAGTTTTATATTTGTTGCCACCACCAAATGTGAATAGTGTATAATCTTTTTATGCATTTCATAATCTTTGAATGCAGGTAGACCATTCTTCCTTGTTAGGTATTTTCATAGCCAAGTGCCAACAACCACCATCGATCCTATTGGAAAACATGAAAACCATCATCAAACAAGTTCTCAAAATTTTCTTAAGGGGATCAAAGAATTGTTCTAAAAAATTGCTTAAGGGGATCAAAAACTTGTTATCAAAATTTTCTTAAGGGGATGTCTTAAGGGGATCATCGTACATGTTGGATAATGATAGACATCATCATCTTCTCAAGGTGCTATTAACTTATGTTTAGTCTCCACACAACGAGCCAACCAGTATTTTGTTTCCTCTTCATTCCCCTCAAGTGCAACAACAACATACACATGTCCTGTAAAAAAAATTTGATTTAATAACTTGTGCATATCCATATAAATAATTTAGTATTACAAAATAACTTAATAAAGTGAAATAAATTGAATTAAATTACCTTCTTTTACAAGGTTTGAAACACTGTCATAGTCTTTAGATGTAAACACTTGATCATTTTATTCAATAGCTCTTTCATATTGATCATGTGCTTGTGCAGGTGTCAACGATCTTTGCTCCCATTGTTCAACCCATTCTATATTTTCACATGCTTCCCAAAATCATGATATACAAAACTAAAAAAAATATGCAAGATCCCTTGTCCAGATAGTCCATGTGCTTGTTGTCGAACTCCTAAATGAATGTGATTTAGTAGATCCACTGATTGTCTCATAGTCAACTCTAGGTAGAATGTTCTCTTCTTCAACCAACCAAAATAATCAGTAAACTGTAGAGTACTCACCCAAACTAGGTGCAGATAATCTTGTATTGCACCAATCCATAATCCCCTGTGCATCTTTAAATTTTATTGCATCCTCAAATTTTAATTTTTCTCTAGCAAGAATTATTTTGACACATGCACTAGCTCCATCATGTTCTCCTTTACCATGCCCAACTTGAAAAAAACTCCATATATGTTGGACATTAAGTTTCTTGTGAACCGTACTTAACCAATAGAACATTTGAGCATTTTTTAACTACCCCATAAAATTATTTAACCATATGAGGTGTTCTATCATTTGGATTCCTCTTTCTCTTAAATTTCTATCAAATATGTTGAAACAGTATTGAACAAACTATGATGAGTGTAACCAGTTTTCACTCAAACAAAAATGATACTCCCTCAAAAAATTTCTATCATCCTCTATGCTATCATGTGCATGTCTATAAAAAATATGGACAAACATAGCTACTTGCACTGGATTATAATACTATGATTGAATTTCCTCTTATGGAGCTAGAGTATAATTTTTCGCAAAATCAACCACTGAAAGTATAGTACCAATTGGAAATTTGTTTCTACATGCACAAAATTGGCCATCAAGCCATCAAGCATGTTGAGAGTGCATGACACATTTTGGTATAATCTTATTCTTAAATTCACTCATGAATACATGTACACTAGCTTTTTCTATAACTAAATTATAACGCTTTCCTATTTTTTCATCTTTCAAAGAATAGTCAACATTCTTAAATATTTTAACATCTACTAATTGTTGTCCAAAATCATTATCAACACTTTCATGCATACAAATTCTTAAGAATGAAAGATTTCCATAGCTAGTGCATTGTCTAGAAATACAAAACTTAAATAAAACAATTTACCATTGGATCTTTCACAAGACAAACCTGATATAAACTCCCTTATTGTTTTAGGTGGCATATTAATACCACAGTCCTATATAATCATGTTAGTATGCAAAATACAACATATATATCGAAAAAGATCTTAAAAATAACGAAATTGAACATGCATTTTACAACAACAAGATATTCGTTTCTTATTAATTTTTACATACCAGGGTTTACATTTTTCAAAAGACCTTTGACTTATTTTAATATTACCAGGTAACAATAAATCACCACAAAAGTTTCTACAAACTTTAGTTTGTGTTGTATCCAATAGGCGTTTTGGGTGAGGATCGCAAACTTTGGACCCCACCCTTAATTTTAAAACATCTCTATCATTAGATGATACCCTAGTATTATCATGCTAATAGTTTTCAATAAAAGATTTAATTTCAACATTCAATTTCATATCAAACCTTGGGAGTCAACCACTGAAACTCCAACATTGGTTGATAGGATCATTTTCTATACTTTCTCTTCTTTTTGCAACTCTTAGCAATGTTTTAGGCTCTTCTTTTTGCCACTCTTAGCAATGTTTTAGGATGTATTTTTAAAAATTCACTAATATTTCTTACCATTCTTTTATTCAAAGTTGCTTTATTAACTACAGCAGTTGTTATAGCTCTTCTTGCTGCATTTTTATCTTTAGATCAACTATTTTTCCTAATAGATTGAATGGCACTAGCAATAATAGACATAGCATGTTTTAATGATTGATCTTTTCTTTTTGGTTTAACAAAAAAGCCTAACTTTTTCATTATTTTCCTCATTTTTTGCATTCTCATCAATTACATCATTAGTTGACATTTAAATGCAAGTTTTTTACAATAAAAGAATTTTTTGTATATTCTATTCACATGTGTTCTTATTTGCCTCCAAGAAATCTTACCAAGAAGATTACCCAAAACATCACTTTCAATTTAAAAAAAGTATTTTCATTAAATTCAACATCACATTCTAGATTTTCATTTTCATTTTCAACTTCAAAATGATTTAGATTTTCTTCAACAAAACAGTTTTCATTTTCGCTTTCATCAACAAAACGGTTTTTGTTTTCATTTTCAACAAAAGGATCATTCTAATTTTCATTTTCAACAAAAGATTTTTTGTTTTCATTTTCAATAACATTTAAGTGATTTTCATTTTCATTTTGTAATTTATTTTCAATAAATTCTATTAAACTTTCATCTCTCCAAATATTATCAATGTCAACATCGTTAAGTTCTGCATCTTGTAAAACTTCTACAAACAAATTTTCCATTTCACTAAAATGTGGATTTGAAGACGTACTTGGATTTATGCCTATTGAAACATTCTCCATAGCATTGAAAGAGGGATTTGAAGACATACTAGGACTTGTTTATATAATCATATTATTTTCCAAATTGACTTCTTGCAAATTAGCTTCATCTACAAGCATGGTCTCCTCAATATTTTCATCTTCAATAGTTGTGGAATTGGATGCTCTATCATCATTCATTGATTTAATTCTCATTCTTATTTCTCTTTGTCTTTGTTTCTCCTTCTCTCTCTTTGCTTCAGTTTCTTTAGGAGTCAATGTCTTCCTATCTTTCCTCTTATTACAAGCTTGTGAATCCATGATTATAAAATTCTCAAGCGTGCAAATGAATGTCAATAGTGAAATTATTCAAAAAATTCAATCCAAATTGCAAGTTGAAGAACTATAAGGACAAAATTATTCCTCATGTGTTCCTCAAAACAAGTAGAAAACTAACACAATTCCACTTAAAAAATTGTTTACTTGATGCCTCCTTTCAAAAATTCAATCCAAACTAAAAATTGAAGACCTATAAAAATAAAATTCATCCTCTTTTGTTCCTCCAAACGAGTAGAAAACTAACACAATTCCACTTCAAAAACTGTTTACATGATACCTCCTTTGAAAAATTCAATTGAAAATGTGAGTTTAACACCTATAAAAACAAGAGTTGATAGAAATTTTCCCAATATGTCATAGTCAGTTGTACATGTGGGGACCGTTGACATGGAAACAGGATCCCATTTCTATATCAATGGTCACCACATTTAATATTAGGAAATGAGATCCCAATTTACAAAATGGGATTTCCTTTTGTAAACGGGATCCTATTTCTAAGAAAATGAAATTTGCCTTGCTTTGTGGTCAGGTTTTTGGCTTGTATTTTGGTTCGGGAAAAGCATTAGGAATCTGAACCTACCCCTTCAACCTGGTTTGACCTACAAGTTGAAGGTCCTAACAATGTCAGAGAAAAATAGTGAGTTTGGACATATGGCTGACGACTTTTTTTGTAGAATTTTTTGACAAAATTAAAGCCCATTATAGATGAGACAGTGCAGATTCCAAATATGTATTTTTTTTACAATTAGATTATTTTTTCTGTTTTTCAATTAGTTTCTGATGAAACTAGTCCATAAACTTTAAATGTCAGGGTTTTTTACTATTTTAATAATTTTTTATTAAAATATAGTTTTGTAAAACAAATTGCATGAGAACATACTTCAAACAATTTTTCTCAATTTAAAATAAAAAAAATAAAATGATAAGTTTAGGTCATCTTATGCATGACGTACACATCAATTTTTCAAAACGACAAATATGGCTGATAAAAATTTAACAAAAAAAATATTAAATAAAAAATTACAAAAAATATCGAAAAATGTGCTTCAGTGAGTTACAAATATTTCCCAAAAGGATCTAGAAAAATACAATAATTTAGGTCAAAATATAGATGACGTACACGTGCATGGTATGGTAAAAAAAAGTGACTTTTAAATATTGGTTTTTAGAAACACCTATTGAAACTCAATTTGTACAATCTAGGTATTGAAATAAATTACATATTTGGAAACTAGACTCTGAGTACTATGTTTTATAATCAATGATTTTTTTGTAGATTTCATCTCTAAGTGCTTCAAGTTTTAAGGTTAGAGGTGTCAAATTCTGCAAATCAAGGAAAGCACTTCCACTTTTTGGCCAAAAAGTGGACTCAACATCTTGCCAGCACCCCTAATCTAATTGAACTATGAACTAATGTTGAAAATGAAAGAAGGAATAATACAATTCTATCCACAATTGTAATGAATGTAAATTATGCTAAGTTTAATGATTTGAATGTAACAAAAGGTGTGCAGATTGAAACATAAGGACTTTAACAGTAAAAAAGACCACAAAAATAGATTTATTTATTCTAGAAAATGAAGTTAGAATCAGCTGTAGGACTGACTTTCTGAGAGGGGTGTATGAGTCCCAATGAGGATTTTTTTCAAAAATTTCAAAAATTTAAAGTGATTTTTATGCTTTTTATGTTGTATGATTTGTAACCTAAATGAAAATGCAAATTTTGTATGATTTTCAATGATTTAAGATGCAAAAATGCAAGCTATATACACTTTCACTAATGCAAAATTTAGAAACCCTAGAATGCCAATTAACTAATGTAAACCTTAATGAAATGTTAATGAAAGAAAGATATAGGATGATGATGCACTCCAAATCAGAATAATGATGTTATAAATATAGGTTCACCAAAATGAAAGGAATAAAATTGTTATGGGAATCTAGGGTTTAGGACCTAGAACAACAAAACTCCTCTCTCATTCAAGGATGACCCTAGAGATCTCAACCTCAAGATGTAGAAAGGGGAAAGAGATATTGCAATAGGGTTATCCTAGGGGATGATTATAAACTATTGAGGGGTTCACCACCAAGCTAGGGCTTGGAACAATGTATGAAATGTAAGATCTAATGATTAAACTCCATGATGCATAAAACCTCACTAAATGCAAATAAATTAGAACAACAAACTAGAAAAGTACAGAGGAGCACCTAGAAACCTAAGAGAGCTTGAATGGATGCATAAAATGCTGAATAACTTGAAATTTAGGCCTCTTTGGACTCATATGTTAGTTTGGGCATATCACTCCTAGATCTGGGTTTTTATGCAAGAACTAGTTTTTGGAAAATGGGTATCTGAAATTGCCAAAATTTGAAAAATGAGCTAAATTGGGACTTATACACCAAGGATGGCATACGAGTCCATCTAGGGTTTTCTAAAACTTCAAAGTCTGAATTTGGTGTTTCATGTTTTCTATGTCCTTCCCAATTGATTTTTGGATCCCAAACCTTGATTTCAAGGTTATAGGTGACTTTTTAGTGAAGATTACAACCTTGAAAATGAGGGGACAATTCCAAGAACTTTCTCCAAGATTGTAACCTAATATTCAAAGGTCCTTCATGCTCCAAGACACCTAGATCTATAATCACACATGTAAAGAGGGGAAAAACTTGTTGATTATTAGTAAATAGGGGTTTTCCTTGGTCAAACCCCTTTTAGGTAATTAAACCAAATGATGAGATAGTGAAATGAGGAAATGAAACATGAAACATACACAATGATACCTTGAATGATATCTTGTAAATGATGTCTTGTAAATCTGCAATCTAACATGAAATGGCCATAAAGGATGTAGATCTAGATCTTGAGATAAGTGTAGAACAATGCTTGACCTTGGATCTTGAATACATCACAACACTAGCTCAATAACATGCTTGATTATTGATATCCTTGATATGATGATGGATCTTGAATTGCTGCAAAAATTGATGAAGAATTCTACCCTTGAATGCCTTAAAAATGATCTTGAATTCTCTCTTGATGATCTTGTAAAGTGTTGGAATTCCTAACTATTGAGTGCTTGACTTGATATCATGAATTCCTAATGAAATAATGATTTGAGACCTCATTTATATAGGTGATCCATCTAATATCCTGTTAATTAGATCCCATAGGCCTATTTCAAGAATGGAAGAGGAATGAAGTGTTTTCATTCATGTCAATAGTCAAGTGGTTATCTACTAGTTGTTGTTGATTGCATATGTCAAGGATATTGAGAAAATTGTATTAAAGAAGGTTGTTGGTTTCGGTGCTTGTGAGCTATGTTCTTTTGTATGTTGATTGAGGTCTGGGAGAAATTTTGCTGGTCTGAATTTCTCTTTAATGAAGTCTTATGGTGTATGGTTAAAGAGTTGTTTTTCCCTAGTTCTATTGAAGTTGGTTTTGGCATTTGGAAGTATCGAGCTTAATTGATCTATGTGTTTTACACTGGTGTGGCTGATTGTGTGTCAAGGACTACTTTCAAAGTTGATGAAGCATGCTGGATCTATTATGGGTCTCGGTTAAGCATGTGTTTGGATCACCCTCATTCTAATTCCACACTAGGATGTTGAGCATTGACCTAATTTGAATTTGAAGTTGGATGGCTAAATTTGTATCTTTTCAAGGTTAGAGAGTATAAATATAGAATGTGCTAGAGATGAAAATTTTACATAAGAAAAGAAGAAAGATAAGTGAAAGAGAAGATGCGACTTTGATGTTATTCTTAAAGTGTGTGAGTTAAGTGTGTCATTGTTCAGTGTGAAGCTTAATGCCAATTTTCTGAATGCAATGAGGTGAAGGCTAACTCTATCATTCATTCAAGTTGATAAGTGATTGTGGTGGAATATTCGTTGCATTTGGATTGTTCTCTTTGTAACAAGTTTTGTTTGTCTTCTTTGTATCTCTGTGGCAGTGAGCCCTTCAAGTTGTAGCTTTGTGGACAGTGAGTCCTTATTTCAGTTAGTGAGCATTTTTGTAATCAGTTTTTATATTCTCTATAGTGTGAGTTAATCCTCACCATGGTTTTTCCCTCATTGGGTTTTCCAAATAAATATGGCATTATTGTGTTTTTGCATTTTCATTTGATGGTTAATCAATTAATTAGTTTATGTATTAGTTCTGGTAATTGAATTTAAGGTTATAATATGTGACAACTGATTCACCCCCCTCTCAGTTGTCCTATCCAACAAGGCTAACATTCATAAAATTTGAACTTAAAACCCATATTTCCCACTTAAAACCTTAAAAATAGGCCAAATGGGTCCCACATGGGCTTTTTTGAGAGAAAAATTGGCGAGGTGTTAAGAAATTAAGTTTATTTGATGTTTATGCCAGGATTTTGGTTAAAATATGCTTTGGGATGCATAATATAGGGTCTTAGGGGCCTATTAATGATGATATAAAGGTCATAAATGCAAGAGGTCCTAAAAATTAGTGTGAAAGTGTAAATAAATATACTTTACAACATCAAATTAAGGAAAAATTAGGTCTATTTAGCTTAAAATGACTCTAAATCCAATGTGAATGTGTACAACACATTACAACACTAGATTAAGGCAACATTAGGTCCAAGGGACCTAAATTTAATGTGAAGGTGTAAATGAATACACTTTACAACACTAAATTAAGGCAGAGTTAGGTTTATTTGGCTTCGAAACACCCTAAATCCAATGTGAATGTGGAAAAAACATTACAACACTAGATCAAGGAAACATTAAGCTCATTTTGACATTAATTATTCCCAAGTTAAGTGTGAAAATGTAAGCGATGGCATTTTTTGACACTACGACAGATTATGTTGTGCCCCCACTTTGTCATGTGTGGAGCCCCCACCTCTCCTTGGAAGTATATGTTGGCATATGGCTTTGAAGAGATTATTTTGGGCTACTTGTGTTGTCATTGATGGAATCTAGAGTCAATATTATGGTCCATAGTGTTAATATTGCTCCTACCGGCAAGGGAAGTAAGATTATTTAATCTACCGGCAAAAATAATGAAGAATAGGACATCTAGTTGACAAGTCGATCTAAATACTTCACCAGATCACTATTATGTGGTGTGGATTCCTAGGGAAGCTTGTTTAGCATGTATACTATCCTACTGGTAAGTTTTGTGGTGCTGTATTAGTTAGAGTTTGAGTTAATAGGTTCGACAGTATGATTCATGGTTTATTCTTTCATTATAGTCGACATGTTTTATATGGTGTATCACACATGTATGTGGAGTATGTATTTAGTTATTTATTATGTTTGGAATTTTTTTTTGGGTCCCTAATATAGTCTAGCCAACTTGTGTGGGTATGCATCAATTCTAATTGATGATTTGGGTTGACATAAGGAAAAGTATTATGTTTTGCTTTAAAGCTGACATATAAAAAATTCTTGTTAGCAGGTATATAAAGGAAATTGGGAAATCATTTTGCTGCACAAGTGTATGTGTGTAGAGATAGAAGGGTGTGAAGATCAAGAAGAGTCAGTATGAAAAAGGTTAGAACATTTATATATATATATATATATATATATATGCTTTCACAATAGAAGGGCCTCTGTGTGCAAAGCAGAGTAGGGAATAAGTGCGAACTGGATAGAAATATCCAAAATCTGATTGTGCACTTAATTGGAATTGAATCCAAGCATTTGTAGATGCTACTTTCTCAGTTCATTTTTTTTTTGTAATCTCTTGAATGTATTTTGTAGACAGTGAGCCTTCTCTTTTGAGTAGTGAGCTCTAGGAAGTGAGCCTGAATGCAAGTGCATTCCCCTTTTTTCATACTTTTAACAGAGTATACTTTGTGGATTAATCTCCATCGTGTTTTTTCCCTTAATAGGGTTTCCACGTAAAAATATTGGTGTTATGGTGTTCCTTAATGTGTTTGCATGTTTACTTCTATTTATATACTATGAATGCTATTAAGGGTTCAATTGTTGTTGTTGATAGTTTAAGATCTTATTTGAAAATAAAATATTGTGGAACATTGATTCACCCCCCTCTCAATGTTCCTAGTGTCCAACAATTGGTATCAGAGTTGGTTCCTCTTATGAAGTTTAATAGCTTGAGGTGGATCTTGAATTACAATGGACGTTGGTGGTCTTCAACAACAGTTTATGGTGGCACTTGATGATCTTGATCAGTCTAAAGCAATAGTCATGGAACTAAAAGAAAATCTTGTGGCTGCCAAAAAATTCATTCAATCACTGAAGGATAAGATAAATGAGTCAAGGGAAAAGAGGAAGGAACTGTGTGATCAGTTGAAGTAGAAAGAAAGAAAAGTTCTAGATGATTTCCATCTCAATCAAACCCTACGAGAAATAAGAGAAGAATGTGAAAAGCTTGCTAAGGAAAATGCAACTCTAAAGCTTGAAATGGAATATGTGGCGATGAAATTAACCAAAGAGATATAAGAAAGAAAGAAGAAAGAGGAGAATCTAGCCCATTCCTTGAAAGAAAAATCTGAAGAATGTAGTAGAGTTAATAGTGAATTCATTTAGTTGGAGATTGAATTGCAAGAATCCAAAAACAATGAACAAGAGCTTGAGAGACAGGTAGTCATTCTCATAAATGAGCTTACTACTGGAAATGAATTCAAAGAGAAATTTAGGATAAGTTCTGCTAAGCTTGATGAGATAACTAAAGGACAAAAGGATACTAAGGACAAGTGAGGTCTTGGCTATGAGAAGGGTGAGAGCTTTGGATCTGAACAAAAGAACCTTGAAAAGAAGAAAAAAGGAAGAAGACATCTGGTAAGGCAACCTAATGCTCAAAAATTTAATGGATATTGCTTTGTTTGTAATAAATTTGGTCATATGGCTTCTCAATGTAGAAGAAAGATAAACCTTTGCACTCCATCATTTTCTAGTTAGTGTTTTAAATGCAAGAATTTTGATCATAAGTGACTAGAATGTAGAAGTATGCCTGTCGGTGCAAGTAATAGTAAATGCTATACCTGTAGAAGATTTGGACATGTTGCTAATCAATGCAGATCAATAGGAAATCAGTGGATCCTATGGTATAGAAAGAAAAATCTGGTATGCTGCAATTGTAATAAAAATGGTCACATTGCAAGATTTTGTAGGAACAAAAACAAGAATAAAAGAGGTCCGGTCTATCAAGGAAGAAACCCACAAAAAGACAACAAAGGAAAGGAAAAATAATTTGTGGAAGAGATAAGAGATCAGATGAAGAAAACATGAGTAAAGAAAAGTGAATCAGATGAAGGCAGTAAGGCTGTATTGGAAGCCCCCTCCGGTAATTCCTCTGGCAATTGATTTCAAGCCAGTGGCCTAGGCAGAGTTTTTCATGAAAATATAATGTCCCATGTGTGAAGTTGGTTATAGATAGTAGGATGTCATCAGAAGCTATGTTACTCAATGTCAAATGCATTTGTAATCATTTGTTGAGTTGGGTGAAATGTTAAAAGTCCGAAGTTGGATTTTTTGCTTGTTGTATGAGTTCACAATGCAACCATAACTTCTAGGGAAATGCATTTAATGCGACAAAAATTTAAGTGTGTGAAGTTATAAAAGGGAAGTTGAAACCCTCATTTGACACCATGCATTGAAGGAGAATAGTTGGAGAGCTTTTTCAGGAAAATTTTAGAGTGAAAGGCCAATTTAGCAATGAATTCTCTAGGTATTTATGTTGCTTATTGATTTAATATTTATTTGGCGATTAGTAGAACCCTGTTTGGCACAAAAAATGAAATAAATTGAAGGAATAATAACTCTGGATGAGTATAGCAGTCAAAAAGTTAGGAATGAAAGAAATATGTTGTCTCCCTCTGAATTAAGGAAGCTTGGAGGATCGAAGCATAAGAATTTGGAAATATGGAATGCATTTCCTCATTTCGTCAATGTGGAAGTGATTCACTTTATAGATTAAACAAATTAGATAGAACTACAATATGTTTTTGGATAAGGATGGAAAGATTAAGAAAAAGGTTCATGGTCTGTAGATTGAACATGAAAAGGTTCACTCTGCTAGAAATACTCTTATGGATGCTTTCTGGAAAGTGAAAGATCATATCAAATGCAGGTTGGAGAAAATGTTAGAAATTCTAAAGGAAGGGGAAATTTTGGGTAATTCCATTACCATTCCTAAATCCCTCATTCAGATTATCAAGAGGACATCAGAGAATAACAACTTGATTATAGCTATTGGAATTGTGGTGGACTCTTCGAAGAAATATTTTTCAGAAATGAAAGCTAAGTATAAAATAATCTTCTAAATTGTGCAACAGTTTTCCAAATTTTGGTCAATTTTGCAAAGGGGAGAGAATAAGTAAAGAAGTGAAGAGTGGAAGTATAGAAACTTTGTCATTGATGTCAAAGGGGTAGAGAATGTAGTGAAAAATTTCTTTGACATCCAAGGGGAAGCATCAATTTTTTTTGTTTTTGTTTTGAGACGTAGTCAAATTTTCACTAAGTGTTGCCATCAATGCCAAAGGGGGAGATTGTTGGCATATGACTTTGAAGAGATTTTTCTTGACTACTTGTGTTTCCATTTATGGCAACTAGAGTCAGCAATATGGTCCACAGTGTTAGTATTGCTCCTACCAGCAAGGGAAGTAAGATTATGTAATCTACTGACATAAAGAATGAAGAACATGACATTTGGTTGAAAATTCCATCTAAATACTTCACTGGATCACTATTCTATGGTGTGGATCCCCAAGGAAGCTTTTTTAGCATGTATACTATCCTACTGGTGAGTTTTGTAGTGTTGTATTAGTCAGAGTTTGAGTTAAGAGGTTTGACAGTATGATTCATGGTTTATTCTCTCATTATAGCTGACATGTTTTATATGGTGTATTGCAGATGTATGTGGAGTATGTATTTAGTTATTTATTATGTTTGGAACTTTTTTTGGGTCCCTACTATAGTCTATCTGACTTGTGTGGGTACACATCAATTCTAATTGATGATTTGGGCTGACATAAGGAAAAGTATTATGTTTTGTTTTAAAGATGACATATAACAAATTCCTATTAGCGAGTATATAAAGGAAATTGGGAAATCATTTTGGTGCACAAGTGTCTGTGTGTAGAGATAGAAGGGTGTGAAGATCAAGAAGAGTCAGTACAAAAAAAAGTTAGAATAGTTATATATATAGTCTTGTAGAGTAGAAGGGCCTATGTGTGTAGAGCAGAGTAGAGTAGAGTAGGGCAGAAGTGCGAACTGGATAGAAAGATCCAGAATCTGATTGTGCATTTAATTGGAATTGAATCCAAGCATTTGTAGATGCTACTTTCTTAGTTCAATTTTTTTTTTTTAATCTCAAATGTATTTTGTAGGTAGTGAGCCTTCTCTTTTGAGTAGTGATCTCTAGGAAGTGAGCCTAAATGCAAGTGCATTCCCCTTTTGTCATACTTTTAACAGAGTATACTTTGTGGATTAATCTCCACCGTGGTTTTTCCCCTAACAAGGTTTCCATGTAAAAATATTGGTGTTATGGTGTTCCTTAATGTGTTTGCATGTTTACTTATGTTTATATACTGTGAATGCTATTAAGGGTTCAGTTGTTGTTGTTGATAGTTTAAGATCTGATTTGAAAATTAATTATTGTGGAACACTGATTCACCCCCTCCCTCTCAGTGTTCCTAGTGTCCAACAATATAGATAGTCAAAATAATTTGTAATCTTATTGAGGAAAAACTCACAATAGAGTGTCCTCAAAATTATTGTGGCACCTCATAGTTATTGCATGGAGGTTGGTCAAAAACTATCCACCACATATCCCAAAAATTATTTTTTATTCTTTCGTGGAGGCACCAATGGATGGGGTACCTCCTATATGAAAATGAGAAAGACTGGTTGGTTCATGGGTTTGTGAAGAGGGCACATAAGTCATATTTGGTAATTTTCTCTTTCTTCACTTGCTCATACAAAATTTTATTTGCATAAAAATGTTTTTGTTCCTTCCTCTAATTAGACAAAAAATTAAATTTTGGACTCGTTGACAAAAGATGAGATATAATAGACTAGATAGGGATTTTGCAAGGCCTCACTTATGAGGGTTTTTTGTAGTAGTACATCATTTAACCTTGTAATCAATTTGTTGTGTTCTTTTTTGGTTTTTTCTATTTTCCTTAGAATAATTTATTATGTTCCTTTGTGATGTCTATAAATTGAGAGAGGAGTTTGATGTTGTTCTTATTCATGAGGGTCTTCATGAGGAAGTGATTGATAATTTTAAATATTTGGAGGTGGAAATTCATTTCCTAGAAATTACAACAAATTTTAATTAAAAACCTCATTCAATCTATCAGTTAATCCATATTTGAAACTAAAATACCAGAAATACATACCTCTTTCACCTTCATGATGTCTTGGTAGCATCTTCATGAAGATTCACAAGTTCCAAGTGAAAAAATTACTTTCTATTTGGAAAGTACGGGTTGGGAAGGGGAAAAAACATAGTAGGTAAAATGATGAATGGTAGAATGAAGGAAATGAGGTTAGTGTTTTTATTGTAACTTTTACTTTTGGCACTCATGAAATAGGCTTGGTATGGACAAGCCTTAGGATCTGTCATCTAAGACATTTTGTGACTGCCAAATTTGGTGCTTGCCAAATGTGCAATTTGGGTAAATAAATCAATGTGGCATTTTTTTCTATCATATCTTTTTGCATTTACCCTAGAGGAGTAAGAAGGGATCTTGAGGGAGAGGTGCACATGGAGGGAGTGAGAGACATAGGGAAGATGAGATAGAGAGGTGATGACCTTGAGAGGGGAGGGAGAAAGAATCTAGAGAGAGAAAAATGAGGTGAGAGATAGAGGGGGGAGAGAAGTTGGTAATGAGACAAGGAGGGAGATGTAGATTAGTAAAGAGGGAAGGAGGGAGAAAATTGGAGATGGGGAGAGAGAGAGGGTGGGAGTGGGAGGTAGTGATCAAGAGAATGGAGAGAGAAGGATGGGAAACAATAACAAAGGGAGAGAGAAGAAGAGAGAGGTAGGGAGGGAAGGATAAATATGGGGTTAAGGAGAGAAGGCGAGGTAGAGAGGGTTGAGAGAGAAGAGGGGAAGTATTGGTTAATAGGGAAGGAGATAGAGAGGGAGTGAAAGGTAAAACCTCGTTTATCCATCATATCAATCATAAACCTTAAATTCTAAGACTTATCAAAGTGGGGAAGAGAGAGAAAAAGAGAAAGAGAAGTTCTTTAGCATTTACATTTGAAACTCGCCAAATGATACACTTTCATTTGGCGAGTGCCAAATTTGAATTGCTCACCAAATTTTGTGCTTTCCAAATGGCTTGCATTGGGAAATAGGTTAGCCCTTTGGGTTGAATGACCATTGCATGCCAAAGACATGATTTTTTGAAAGGATAACAAAATTTCACATATTTTTGGTTGTGTTCTCCATTAGGTTTGCATGTGTTTCAATATAAATTTATAAAAATATCATGATGACATTAAACTCTCTCTTAGCTTTCTAACCATATAATTTTTTTTTACATTTTGGTTATGTTTAGGTTTTCATTTTTAACCTCTTTTGTTAGCTTCTCCATTTTTTGTCAAAAACCAAAATGTACTAGTTTGGGTATAGTTTTTTATTTGTTCATCAAATTTTGAAAAAAATTAATTTTTAAAAGACTAGACTTCATTCTACATGTATTGAAAAAAAATTATTTTTGATTTTTTTTTTAAAACGGTATGTGCAGGATCATCATGGAAAAAACAGGCCCATAAGTGGCAAAAAGTTAAAAAAAATCAGTGTTAGGAAACTTGACATAAAAATTTGAATAAGTTATCTATATTATTTAAAAAATATGTAAGAATAGAATCTATAGAAAATTGAATGTAGTTTCTAAACTACTAGGTTTATTTAAAATAACAAAAATCTATTTGGTGAAAATTTGAAATTTCAATGCGTGAGTACTTAAATTTGTGGAAAAATAAGAGGTGTCATTCGACCACCTAACCATAATAAAATGATAATATTTGTTTATAATATTTTATATATAAGTAGAGGGCCCATGTTTTAATGTGATGCATATTTTAATTTTTTTCCAAGTAAATAATTAATTATTAATTTTTTATTACAACTTTTAAAAAATATAAAAAATTGTATGTCTGACCACCTTAACTTGGTCAAAACCTCATGAAATTTAATTTTTCTTTTTTTAATCCTATATTATGTGAAGCATATAATGTGATGCAAGTTTTGGATTAAAAAAATGTGATACCGTTTGAAAGTTATAGATGTTTTTCAATCAACCTATCGATCATGACTTTAGTCGTAATTCTAATAGAAAATGAATAATAATAATTTATTAAATTCAAATTAAAGCATAATTTATATTGGTGGAAAGCTAAGAATCTCCTCTAAAAACCCTTTTTGTTTCATCAATTTTGGGTTAGAAAAAGGTCGTTAGCCACATACCCTACAAATACCCGTAATATTGCCACTTTTTGGCCCATCATGATCCTGCACATACCCAAAAATTAGGTGGAGCATGCTCAAATATTTTCTTTTCATTGTGTGTCCACTTTGAAAATTAGTAAATATTATATATTCATTAAAAAATTAGCCAAATAAATGGCATAAACTACATGGTGCTAGCTAATTTCTCACCGAAGCAATTTTTGAAATTCTAACTTTTTATAACATTTTAGGGGGAGCACAATAGACGCTATCCTATTTTTTGATAAAAATAGGACTACTTTGTGTTCTCCCCTTTTTCAAACCCTTAATCTTCACTATTTCAAAAAAATAGTAGTTTAAAAAGTAGATTCGAAGCACTACAACTCTTGTTCTTGTTGCATCTTCAAATTTTGAGCAGAACTATCTTCATTTTCTCATTGAACATTAGACTTTGTTGATTTTAGAAAAAAATTGGCATCTTAAGACCCCTTTTTGTTTCACAACTTTGTGAACTTACCCTCAAGAGCTTATACAATACTTTATTTGTTACAACACACTTGCAATTGATGAAAAGATAAAACTATTGTAAAAATATATCCATTTATAGTGATGTGACTTCTGTATTTTTATTCCTATAAATATTGCAAGGGATTTGGAGGGAGTGAGAGACATAGGGAAGAGGAGATAGAGAGGTGATGACCTAGAGAGGGGAGGGAGAAAGAATCTAGAGAGAGAAGAATGAGGTGAGAGATAAAGGGGGGAGAGAAGTGGGTAATGAGACAACAAGGGAGAGGTAGATTAGTAAAGAGGGAAGGAGGGAGAAAATTGGAGATGGGGAGAGAGAGAGGGTGAGAGTGGGAGGTAGTGATCAAGAGAATGGAGAGAGAAGGATGAGAAACAATAACAAAGGGAGAGAGAAGAAGAGAGAGGTAGGGAGGGAAGGATAAATATGGGGTTAAGGAGAGAAGGCAAGGTAGAGAGGGTTGAGAGAGAAGAGGGGAAGTATTGGTTAAGAGGGACGGAGGTAGAGAGGGAGTGAAAGGTAAAACCTCGTTTATCCATCATATCAATCATAAACCTTAAATTCTAAGACTTATCAAAGTGGGGAAGAGAGAGAGAAAGGAAAGAGAAGTTCTTTAGCATTTACATTTGAAACTCGCCAAATGATGCAGTTTCATTTGGCGAGTGCCAAATTTGAATTGCTCACCAAATTTGGCACTTTCCAAATGGCTTGCATTGGGAAATAGGTTAGCCCTTTGGGTTGAATTTTCCTTGGGTTGAATGACCATTGCATGCCAAAGACATGATGTTTTGAAAGAATAACAAAATTTCACATATTTTTGGTGTGTTCTCCATTAGGTTTGCATGTGTTTCAATATAAATTTATAAAAATATCATGATGATGTTAAGCTCTCTCTTAGCTGTCTAACCATATAATTTTTTTTTACATTTTGGTTATGTTTAGGTTTTCATTTTTAACTTCTTTTGTTAGCTTCTCCATTTTTTGTCAAAAACCAAAATGTACTAGTTTGGGTATAGCTTTTTATTTGTTCATCAAATTTTGAAACAAATTAATTTTTAAAAGACTAGACTTCATTCTACATGTATTGAAAAAAATTGATTTTTGACTTTTTTTTAAAAAATTTAGGTGGAGCATGCTCAAATTTTTTCTTTTCATTGTGTGTCCACTTTGAAAATTAGTAAATATTATATATTCATTAAAAAATTAGCCAAAAAAATGGCATAAACTACATGGTGTTAGCTAATTTCTCACCGAAGCAATTTTTGAAATTCTAATTTTTATAACATTTTAGGGGGAGCACAATAGACGCTATCCTATTTTTTGATAAAAATAGGACCACTTTGTGTTCTCCCCTTTTTCAAACCCTTAATCTTCAATATTTCAAAAAAATAGTAGTTTAAAAAGTATATTTGAAGCACTACAACTCTTGTTCTTGTTGCATCTTCAAATTTTGAGCATAACTATCTTCATTTTCTCATTGAACATTAGAATTTGTTGATTTTAGAAAAAAAGTAGCATCTTAAGACCCCTTTTTGTTTCACAACTTTGTGAACTTACCCCAGAGAGCTTATACAATACTTTATTTGTTACAACACACTTGCAATTGATGAAAAGATAAAACTATTGTAAAAATATATCCATTTATAGTGATGTGACTTCTGTATTTTTATTCCTATAAATATTGTGAAGGTTGGTGGTTTTTTTATAGAGATCGTTATCATATGTGCTATATTTTAGGAAAAACCCTTTTAAATACTTTGAGTGATAAAAACATATTATTACCTCCTTGAAAAAACACCTCTCCCATAGCATTGTCATTTGCATTAGTCTTAATCTCAAATGGTTGTTGTACATTGGGAAGTGCTAAAGCTAATGGATTATTGATTTTATGCTTGTGGTCATCAAAATATCATTGTTTCCTTTTACCCTATTGCCATATTTTATTACCATCCATAATAGCAAACAATAAAGTAGTGACATGTGAAAAATGTCACTTACACTTTTAGAGGTATTAGGATGCTCCAATGAAGCTCCTTGCTTTAGAAATACATGTATGAATAAGTTTTGGTCAATTCATCATACCTCTATTTTGGATGGACCAATCCTTACATCTCCATTTCTGGAAACATAACCAAGGTACACAAGATAAGTATTTGCAAACTTACCCTTTTCATTTAATAATAATTTGTTCTCTCTCAAAATTTTGAACACCCTTATTAGATGACCAACATGTTGTTTATAAGTTTTATTGTACACCAAAATATCATTGAAATAAACATTAAAACATGTACTAATAAGAGGCTTTAATACTTCATTTATTATATGGATCAAAGTGATTGGATTGTTATGTTGTGGTAATACAACACACTTGAGCCTACATTAAAATATCAATAATCACATTATTTTCAATCTTCTCAAAATTTTCAAGGTTCTTTTATTTGGGGTAGGAAGTGTTCTTTTGGCTATTAGATTTATACTTCATTGCAAAATTTTCTTTGTCTAATTTTAATACTTATTTATCTATCCTTACCTTGGTTTAAACACGATGGTCAAAATAAAATTGTTATTTTATTTTTTGGTAGATTTAGATTTTATTTCTTGTGAGGTGTGATTGGATTGGAGGGCATCTTGGTAATGATTCTCATTTTGTATTTATTCTACTATTAAAAAAGCTTTAAATTCTTTTAAAATACCATAGATATATCTTAAATACATCTTTTTTTTTATAGAGAGGTAAAAACTTAATTAATCAGCTAGAACAATACAAAGAAGAATGCATGAAGATGCCCAAAAGGGCCAAGAAACAAGCAGCAAGAAATCAAGAAGCATTTATACAACATCTCATATCCTCTGTAACCCAATCCTCCAAATTATGAGCAAGATCCTCCAGTAATTTATCCCAATCATCCACCAACCAAGTCTAATTCATCTCAAAAGCCCATTTGGCCAACCCATCAACCACCTTATTCCATTCCCTAGGGATATGAGAAAAGGTGATAGAATCCAGTGTCTCCAAGATGGGTGATTTGCTTAGCCACCACCGCAAGTTTCCAACTAACATCATCAAATTGTTATCTATTTATCAAGTCCATGACCACCTGGGAATCTAACTCATAGATAATTTGTTTCTAGCCAAGTGCATAGGCCCTCTATAGAGCCAAAAGAATGGACAAGGCCTCCCTAAGGTTATTAGAATTTTTCCCTCTATATTCCAAAAAGAAGAACACAACCACCCCAAAACTATCTCTTCCAACTCCACCAATGCCTACATGCCCAAGATTACCTCTACCCATCCATATTGATATTCAAGACTCCAAAGGGAGGAAGCATCCAATGCCCTCCCCTAAAGACCTTCCCTCTAGAACACCTACTGTGCCCAACCTTGGGCCTTCTAGCACCACCAACAGATATCCCCAACTTACGAATCACTCCAATATCTCCAGGATCCACCGAGAATAATAGGTCACATTTAGCATACAAAGTATCCTACAAGGCCCCCAGACGAGCCCAAACTTGACCTACCAGCAACTTCTTATCCAAAAAGATCATGCGGTTGCTCTCCAACCAATTATGCCAAATAATCAGACTCAGACCAATAGGCCACGCCATGTGAAAAAATAAAGTCTTCACTAGAATGGGCCTAGTGTTTCACCTAGAACTCATCAAGAGAAGAAAAATTACTGCACTGCAAATTCCAAGCCCCCTACCAAAAATTCCAAATAGTCCTAGTGAAGGGGCACTAAAAAAAAGATAGGAAACAGTCTCAACATCTTTTAGGCAAAGGAAACATAATGAGGGACCTTGGAAGCCTTGTTTACATAGGTTATCCCAAGTAAAGAACCTGCCACACACCACCAGCCAAGAAAAGAAATTGCATTTTGGCCATGAGAATTTTTTCCAAATATTTTTCCACCAAGGAGCTTCTACACTGCCTAAGGCCTATCTATCCAACACCCAATACCCCGAAGCAATAGTGTACTTCCCTTTAGGACTGAGACCCCAAGCCAACACATCCCTCTCCAAAAGAGAACAACTCTCATTTGTCCTCCAAGGATCCACCCTAGGGTCACTCCTGCATATCCTTCCACTTGAAGACAATAGACTAGACCCCAAAGCCTGAGGAGCTTTGAAATCCATCACTCTACTCCAACAAGCATGCTCAAAAGTCCAAAATAAATCCCCCAAGTGAGGTTGCGAGCAAAGGATAGGTAGAAAACCATCCCATTAGTCATGCCAGAAGAGAACATCATAACCCCTATTGCAGATCTAGAACAAGACTTGTTTAACCAGCGTTTAACCCCTCTTGAGAGTATCCTAGATCATAAAGCCCTTTCCCAAGAGACTAAATCGAGGAACCTTTGTGCCATCCACCTCTCCAAGGTACTTGAGGGTAAGAATCCTAGCCCAAGGATGATGTTGGTGTGAACACCATCTCCAGTACAACTTAGTAGCCAAGGCTTGCCCATTCCACTCCACCCTGCACAATCCCATACCACCATTCTACTTTGGCCGAAAAACAACTTCCCACTTAATTAAGATCCATTTCCTCTCAAGGAGGTTACTCGACCAAAGAAACTATCTACAAAGCCCCTCAAAATTTTGATGAAACTTGAGGGAGTAGTCATCACAAATCACCTGTATATAGGAAGGGCCTGCACCACTAACTTCAAAAGAGTAACTCTGCCAGCTATAGATCGCCATCTATAGGTCCAATGGCAAACTAGCCCTCAAAATTTATCAATCACATCTTTTCAAAAATTCCAAGGAAGCAAGTGCACATCCAGAGGGATAGCAAGATAGATAAAGGGAAGCTTCCCTACTTGAAACCTTAGAATCTTGGAAATATGCGATTGGATAGGCATGGGGGTATTAAAGAAATAAATGCACGACTTACTTTCATTTATGCTTTGACTTGAGGCAGCCAAGTAACAATACAAAGTCTATTAAAAAGCAACTACTTCAGCCACCTTAGCAGTACCCATCAAAGCCAAATCATCCACAAATTGGAGATGTGTTTGAGGAGGGAGAGAGTTGCTCCATTTCCATCCTTGAATGCACCCATCTATAACCCGAGACTTAATAAGCCTTCCCAAGCCCTCAACTATCAGTATAAACAAATATGGGGATAAGGGATCTCCCTGCTAAAGCCCTCTAGAAGCACTAAAAAGATCAAATGACTCCCCATTTATGAGAATGGAAAAGGAGGGCGTCATCACATAGCTGATGACCCAATCAATCCACTCCCTACTGAATCCAAAGGCTCCTAAGATTTTAGTCAGAAAACCCCATTTAACTTTGTCATATGCCTTAGCCATGTTTAGCTTTATAAACATGGCCTTTTCCTTCAAAGAGGCCATGGAATGAATAGTCTCAACCGCAATAACTATTCCATCCAAAATCTATCTACCTCCAACAAATCCCCCTTGTTCTTCTGAGATCAACTTATCTAGCCATGGCTTCAAATGTTCAACAATTAGCTTTGTAATGATTTTGTACACTACATTACACAAAGCAATTGGTCGAAAAAGATAGAGGGAGTCAACACCCTCACTTTTTGGAATAAGAGAAAGGAACACAACATTCATGGCCCACAACATTTGATTATTCCTTAAAGAATCCTACACAACCTTCAATAGATCAAGTTTGATCACTTCCCAAAATTCCTGATAGAACTTTACTGGGAGCCCATCTGGACTAGAAGCTTTCCCTTTTTTCAACTGAAACACCACCTCCTCCAGCTCCTTCAAATAAATAGGCTTAAGAAGAGAGGAATTCATATCCATAGTCACCAAAGGAGGAATACAAGCCATGATGGAAGTTTCTTCCTCACAAGCAGGTGGGCTATCATTAGAGAAGACACCTGAGAAAAAGTGAACCGCCTCCCTAGAGATTTCTAAAGAGGAGGAAAGAATAGAACCCTTAGGAGAATGAAGAGAAGAAATAGTGTTCCCTTGTTTTCGAGCCTTCAATGAATTATGGAAGAAGGAAGTATTCCTATCCCCTTCCTAGAGCCATTCAATACGTGCCTTCTATTTCCAAAAAAAATCCTCTCAAATCTCCAATTCCTCAAGGTCTTTTTCTGCACTATCCTCTAACCTGCTCAAATTTGCATCAAGACCCTGATCTTGAATCTTCCTTGTAATAGAATCCAAGCACTCCAAGGCCACTCTTTTCTTTTGGAACACATTGCTAAATAGATACTTATTCCAATTTTTTAATTTATACTTCACATATTGGAGCCTCTTTACAAAGGAGTACATAGTCGTATCAAAAGTTGTTTGTCCTTCAACCCACCAACTAGAAACTAGGTCAAGAAGACTCTCCTCCCTGAGCCACATAAGATGAAATATAAAAGTATATTTCTTGGAACCACCAACTAGATGGGTAGAGAACTTAATCAAACAATGGTCTGATCCATGCCAATAAAAATTTTTAGAGCTTGACAACCACATGTCACCAACCCAAAAATTGGAAACAAGAAACCAATCTAATCTTTCAGAAATAGCTTCGTCCCCAATCCTTCTGTTATTCCAGGTAAAAATTCCATTCAAAGGTTTAATATCCACCAGCCAAAGCTGAGCAAGATTCAGGTGCCTAAGAAGATCTGAGGAGAGATCCAAACGAGGCATCCCCTATTCTCCTCGAGGGAGGTAATTGCATTGAAGTCACCTGCCATAATCTAGGGAAGGAAGGGATTCAAAGATCTCAGAAAATTGATATGAGACCATAAGAGAATCTTACTAGGAACATTTTTCAGAGCATAAATATTGGATAGGAAGACTCTCTCTGCTGTCTCCAAACTATTTGCAACAAGAGAAATGGAAAATTTGCTAGAGAACCACCAAACCGAAGAGATTCACCAAGGATCCCATAAAAAAGAAAGACCTCCGGAGCTCTCCTGCACATCCACACACTAGCATAAACCTCTATTCCAAATCTTAGATGTGCTCTGCAACATACTATACATAGATAACTTCATCTCCTAGATAAAAACCAAATACAAAGAGTGAGCACGAACCAAGTCCCGAATAGCCTTTTTTCTAGTAATGCTATTCATACCCCTTACATTCCATGATAGAAAAATCATTGCGAAGGGTGTGAGAAGTGAGTGTCCAATGTCTTCACTGACCCAGATTCAATCAACATCTCTCCAACCAACTTAACTTTCTCTTGATCCTTCTTTCAACCCACCTTCTAGGCCTTATCCTGAGCACTCTTTTTCAAAGGCTTTTTTTACACACTTATAATAAGGGAAGAAGGTGAAGCTTTACTCTTGCTAGGATCTCTAGAACCTAAACCACTAGCAGGGAAAGCACCAACAACAATAGAGACCAAAGAGGTACCAACCAACTCACAAGGGTCCCCAAGCCCAACTTATAGGGAGGGAGCCAAAGAGTCCTTCACGCCCCTAAGAGCCTGGATAGGACCAAGAACCAAAGACGTGAGAGACAAAGGCTCAGGATTATGAGCAGTAATAAGGCGAGCATCCACATGCATGTAAGGGGATATCCCCTCCTCGTGAACTAAGGCATCTAGCACATCAAACATGCTAAACAACCCCTCCTTGTGGTGATCTTGAAATGTCCTCTTATGAACTCGATTTTTTTTTTGAAGCCTAACAGGCACAAACCCATCTTTATTTGGAGTCACCCCCTACATGGGTCATTTTCCCTTTTTGGGTCATGGATTTAAAGGAGCCATCTCGTTGCTTGAGTTACCCACACCATAAGCATGCATACACCTCCTTTGAAGATGACCATACTCATGACATAAATAAACATCTAAATGACAAAGTCATAATCTAACGGCTAAGTCCATGAACTAGAACCAACTGTCAGATCAATAAAGTTAGGCAACGATTGACTCAAATCTATCTCCACACAAATACGTGCATAGGAGAAGATCCTCTTCTCTAGGGTTTTCTAAGAGGGGCCAATCTATTTTCCAAGTGACATGGCAATAGACTACATAATATCTCTCCTCCAACTTTCAAGTGGAAGTTGAGGAAGGCGAACCCAAACTGGGACCTTGGAAAGTAAATCTTTCGTTGAATTAAAACTTACATGCCATGGTTAAATGAACAAAACAACCTGATTATGAAAGTATGGGCCACCCTCAAAATCTTTGTTTTGATCTGAAATGCATGAAAAATCCACCAAGAAGAAATTATTTGCAGCCAACAGAACCTCAAAATATCCCTCTGGGTTCCATGTCCTCTGAATCCAAGGGTCAAGAAAAGGAAGAGAGAACCTCATCCCCAAAACTTTTCAAATCAAGACATGCTTACTATAATATTCAAGATCCTCAGTAACAACTTCCTTTTGAATCACCAGGTCACCGAACGTACTTGCGCCCTTTCCAAACACCCATTAATCTTCTATAATTTAAACACACCACTTCTCGATATGCCAACACCAGGAGAGGATGGAGTGGGGACCCCATTGCCCACCTTCTCCATAGCATCAACCTCCATTATCACATCCATTCCAGCTACAAACGACTCCAAGACCATAGCTAGTCCTAATGAAAGCCACACCCCCTCAAAACCAAGGGTTGATTTTCCACTTGCTGAAATCAAGAGGGTTGCTACCCCTCCCAAATGATCCAAACAACAACAAAAGGATTTAAAGAAAGCCCTGCACAGCTACAAAAGCTTTGAACAAGTTGTACTTAGTAGAGATAAGGAGATATGAGCAAAAGACAGACAAACCCCCCCGGTAAGCAACAAACACCCCCCACACACAAAAACACCAACCACAGTGTTGATCTAAACCAGTCCTTCACTGCACATGTCATCTCCGTTATATCTATTTACAGTTTCAATTGTAGCCACCAATAATCTTAAATACATCTATCTAAAAAATGTTTAAGTTATTATATTTATTTAAAAGTTTTTTTTTAAAAGGTGCAACACACCCATATTATTATAGGTAAACACTTTTGATCGGAGTTATGAATGGGGTACAAGAAACCACAAGATACTACCAAACCCGCAAGCCCATTGGCCCAGCGAAGGCACAAGACTTGCGAGCACTTTGGCTCAATGAGGATTTGAACCCTGGTGGCCATCACTGCAACCAAGCGACTTGACCACTGAACCATGCCCTTATCAACTTTAAGGGTTATTTTATTTTGCTTGAAGATCTACATTTATTGAAGAGATATTTAAAAACTTTTTTATTTCCTTAAAAAATTATTTATAGTTTTATTTAAAAAAAATATGTTGAATCTTTAATTTTTTTTGTTAGGAGATTCATTCCATTATACTCCATCCTTTATTATTACTAGTATAGATATTTTAAATACATTTATTCAAAATAATGTCAAGAGATATCAATATGAAGCTATTTTATTTACTTGAAAGTTATTTTATTTTACTACTATTTATTTTGTAAATATTATAATTATTATTAAATATTAATATTTTGATATATACATGACTATCAAATTTACAATAAAAAATAAGAATTTTTATTAACACACTTATTTCATTAAATTATGTCGCAAATGCAAAGAAAAAGTTAAACCACTGATTGAAATCACTCGAGTCCCAAATTTGAAAGAAGGAACGTGTTTTATTGATAAGTTTGGAGTCTGGTTTGAAATCAAATCTGATGCGACTCCATAGATCAAAAAGAAAAGATTTAATGAGGTCCAGTCTATGAGTTTGGCTTCATTGGGGATACTATATCTTTTTAATCTCTGTACAAATGAAATGGGTGTCGTTGGTGGTCCACAATGCACCACGACAGCTCTGCAATAAGCAGACAAATTCGACATGATCACTGTTGACCATTCCATCTCTTACTAGTAGAGACAATACAACGTGACTCAATAAAATATACATCAATGGGAATCAGATATTTGAATATTTTAAAATCGTGGTTCATCTGAGTTCTTTTTGTCGGAAGAGAATGACAAAGCCCGAAATTCAACACAAAATTCATTAATTTTCTTGGTTCAGTTGTATTCAGATAATATTGGTTTTTAATCATCTTTTGTCTTGTCACCAAGAAACGACACAACTCAAATGGTGGCGTGGTGGATGATTAATTGCTGGCAAAGTAATTTCCCTTGGGAACTAAATCTTCCAGACTGTGTGATTATATATGTCAGTCTTTTTCCGCATCCACAAGCAGTCTTGTCAGTAATTAGCCTTTGAAATATGGGATTTTCTTTATCCTCAGTGTCTGGTGCAACGGCATTGTAGCAACGTAGGCCGATTGTCCATATACTTGAATATTGCAGATTCTAACGATCAATTTCATCCTGCATATACTATGAAGAACATTAGTATAACACTTGAGATTGTTCGACATCTTCACAATGTGCCCTTATTAGCAAAGTAATAATCGTTCTATGGTCCAAATAAACCTGGATCATGCTCCATTGCAAAGGGTTAAAGCTTAAATAGTCTATTATTTGGAAGTAATCTTTAATATAATAAAATAATGTGTTGGTTGTTTATGTTTATGTTATATTAACAATAAAAATAGGTTTGATAAAATTTAAAGAAGTTGGTATTGAAGAAGAAATTAATTAAAGCAAAAGAAGTTCAAATTATATAAAAGGAGGTAAAGGAGAAAGCTCATTACTATTGCAAATAGAAGTATTAAAAAGGAAAAGTCATTTCAAATTGCTTTATGTTCTATATAGAAATAGATAAATGAAAGGGTGAAAATAAGGTAGTTGTGGCAAGTCAAAGGTGATGAGAAAGGTGGGTTTAACTAGCGTGTTAATTGGGTGTTTTGATCACCATGACACTCTTTTTAAATATCACACTCTTCAATAAATAAACAATCGATAACAAATTTACACCTCATTCTCATCAAAAAATGAAAAACAATTATCTTATTTTTAATTAATCAAAACCATCATAATAATGGCTCCCACACGTTTTTCCACTAAAAACTCTTTCTCATCCATCTCCTCCTCCATGGTGTTTGATTGCATGGTTTCCTAGGGATTTTAGGTGTGACATTAACTCAAATCAAGTATTGAACCCAATCTAACATTTAAAAACAAGGCATGTAGAAAAAAGGAACATAACATCACAACTACTTGTTTCACCATCTAGATACAAACTATATAATTATAGTTATAAAAATCTTTAAACGAGAAGGAAAACAACAAAATACTTTATACCACCTCATAATTAGAAAGAACTTAAAAAAAAATAAAAAAAATTCCCCACTTGAAGTGTCAATCATCATAAGTACAAGAAAAAAGTTTAATTTCAAATTCCTACGTTCTCATTGCTACCTTTTAAGATTCATAGACTAATCAAGCAATTGAAGGATTCTTATATATAGAGATTTGGTGAGTGTGACAAAAATTTATTGATAAAATTGACCCTCTCTATATCATGTTGAAATAGAATGAAGTTGAGGTGCTACAAGCCCATCTCAAGATTAGTAGGTAGTGCTCCCCCTCCACTTATGAAAAACCAAAAGAAGAGCACCCTAAAATTTTAAAATGATTTAAAGGAGACTCATCCAACAAGATTTTTGTTAGGAAACACCTACAATCATTCCCATAATGAGATGATCAAAACATGCTATAGAAATACAACTCTAATTCCAATTTGACTTAGTCTAATATTTCCACCATTAAAGTTCTCTATAAATCATGTTTATTGTCATAGGGAGGTAAGGCCTTGCTCATTTGACTTTACAATTTCCTAAGGAATTTTGTTGTAGCATTAATTTTGATCACAATGAAAGACTTAATTGGCTCATTTCCCCTTGAGATTTACAAAAAGTATTAGTTTTGAAAAAAATCAAAACTAGATCTATGAGGCAAATCTAGTTGTAACAATTTTAAGAAATTTCAAAACTATGTCTATGCAGAAAACATCTTCAACCAAGAATACTATTGGGAAAATCATCAACCAAGAATATTGTTGGGAAAAAGGTGTGTCAACCTTTGATTTCTCGTAGCCTTGATTATTTAAATATTTAATGTTTCTAATTGTCCCACGTTGTCTTGTGAGTTACAACTTGTAGTTTCTATTTATGAGGAGAAGTCGAGTTGGAAAGTTGTATTTATAGGTGGAGTTGTGCATGAAGGCATTTTCTATTTTTGTGTTGAGTTTGCATGGAATGTGAGTTTTTGAGGTGTAGTTATTATTTGGCAAGTGTAGGTTTTGTATGTGCAGGTTTAGTGACAATTGGTAGTTGTAGTGTTGCATGTGGTGACAATTAGAAACTTACCATTATGCATGTGTTATGTTTTTTGTGCTTTTCATGTTGCATCTTCAACCTTTGGCTGTCAATTTAGAAATGTATAATTTATGCAATGTAAGATCCTATATATTGAGCACTTGTATTTTGGAGTTGTAGTCATTGTTTTATTGAAGTATTGTTATGATGTTGAAATAACTTTAGAATTGAGAAGAAGTTTGAAGACTCCTACAAGAGCATAGCTATGCAATTATATTGTAAATTTTTTTGTTGCAGAATAATATAATTGAGTTGTGTTTTGGAGTGTGGGGTTTTTCTCCCGAAGGGTTTTCTCCATGTAGAATTTTGTGTTATGATTTTCATTGTTTATTTTTTATCATATGTATGTGCATCTAGATCTATAATAGTTAAAGGTGTTTCTGAAATTTTTGCATCTCTCTCTCTTGCTTAGATTGGTGAAGTTGCTTTCATGCACCCGACTTCCTTTTAGTTGGTATCAAAGCCTGGCCAACTTTGATTCTATTGTTGAGTTTGAAGGTTTTATTGAGATGATCTTTGTTTTAGTGAGAGTTTTGCAAAAGAATATTTCATGACCTTGTTGTAGGAAAAATATGACAAGAACATCCAATAGAATGAAAATGGAGAAATGTAATGGTGGAAAATTCAAGTGTTGGAACTAGGGAAAATTTAACTATTTTAGAAAATAGTGCAAGGAAGAGAAGAAGAAAGACAACAAGAGTTTCTCAAATTATGACTAATAAATTCTTTGAAGATGACGCAAATGCATTTGTCATAGCTTTGGAAACACATGCCTCAAAAGATGTGTGGCTGATAGACTCAGGTGCTTCTTTCCACATGACCTCTCATAAAGGTTGGTTTTTAAAGTATGAAGAATACAATGGTGGAAAACTGTATCTAGTTGATGAATCTCACCTAAAGATCATTGGTCGTGGAAGAGTCAAAATCAGTTTCCTTGATGGAAGAGTGAAGGGGATTGATGGTGTCTTGCATATCCCAAGTTTGGCATGAAACCTACTTTTTATGAGTAAACTGAATGATTTGAGAGTGCAAGTTGTTTTCTTGAGTGGGGGATGCAAGATGACAAGAGGAGCTATAGTTTTAGCTAAGGGTGTTTGGATCGACACCTTGTTCAAGTTGGAAGCATGCATTGTTTAATGCAATAGTTTCTTTGACAAACCAAAGAAGAAATCTTTGTATTTTTCATCCTCATTATTAGATTGAGCAGATAAATATGTAGCAACCACATCTGATGGTCATACATTTTGGGTACCTAAGGGTGCTCATTCCTTGTAAATGAAGCTTCCTATAGAGAAGACAATGCTATGACATCAACAACTTGGTCACATTGGTGTGAAGGGTCTTAGACCCCTGAAATCTAAGAGCCTTGTTGAATTCCTTAATGAAATTGTAATCTCGAGTTCAACTTTTGTGAACATTTTGTTTATGGAAAACAACATAGTGTTACTTTTCACTCTAATTCTCACAAGTCTTTTGGGGTTTTGGATTATGTTCATGTAGATGTGTTTGGTCCTATGAATGTTCTTTCATTGTTAAAATCTATATATTTTGTTTCTTTCATAGATTATTATAGTAGGACATTCATTTATTTCCTTAAGAGTAAATCTAAAGTCTTTAGTTGGTTTAAGGAGTTTAAAGCCTTGGTACAAAATTAGACTAGTAGAAAGATTAAGTGTTTGAAGACCGGTAATGGTAGTGAGTTTTGTTCAGTAGAATTTGATAAGCTCTATAAAGAGCACAAGATTGAGAGACATAAGACAAATTTGTACACCCCACAGCAATATGTTGTTGCAGAGAGGATGAATAGGATGTTGATGGAGAGGGCTAGGAGTATGTTGAGTGGTGTTGGCCTTGAGAAGAAGTTCTAGGCTAAAGCTATAGCCACTACATGTTATTTAAACAATAGATCTCCTACATGAGATCTTTTTGATAAGACACCCATGGAGGCATGGTCTGGTAAAAAAAATTCATTGAGACATCTTAGAGTATGTGTTGGTGAAGCTTACTCTCATGTTTCGATTGAGAAGAGGTCTAATTTGGAGAACAAGGAAATTAAATGTATGTTCATCGGCTATGGTGCTAGTGTGAAGGGGTACAAGCTTTGGGATCCAGTGGCCCAAAATATTCTCTATAGCCAAAGTGTGATTTTTTGAGAGATGAAACCTTCCACAATTGAGTTGTAGCTAGAAAAATAGGAGAAACAGAAGGAGGTAGTTTAGATTCCACTTACTTCAAAAATAAGAGCTATGTACTCCTATTTAACTTAATGGTGAGGAGAGTTTGAGAAGCTCTAAAAGTTGTAAAGAAGAAGAAAAAACTTAATCTCAACAATTCAAGAGGTTTACGAGAGATAGGCATCAACCTAATAAGTTTGGATATTCACCTCAAGAGTTTGGTTATTCATTGTTGGATTCTAGTTGTATTTTTTCTTTGATTGCTAACACTAATGAGCCTAGGACTATTAGAGAGGCTATGGGTATGAGTGATGCATATTTCTAAATGAAATCCATAGATGAAGAAATTATTGCATTGAATACAAATGATACATGGGATTTAGTACCTTTTCTTGAAGGACATAAACCTATTGGATGTAAATGGGTGTCCAAGAGAAAATTTGGTCTAGATGGCAATGTTGAGAAGCATAAGCAATGATTGGTTGCTAAGAGGTATTCTCAAGTAGAGGGAATTAACTATGGTGATATTTTCTCTCTTGTTGTGAAGCTAACATCTATTTGGTTCGTATTATCACTTGCATCAACTATGATCTAGAAGTGGGACATATGGATGTGAAGACATCATTCCTTCATGGAAACTTGGAGGAATAAATCTATATGTCACAACCTGAATAATACGTGGCTAAAGGTAAAGAAGGTTTGGTATGCAAGTTGCTAAAGTCTTAGTATGATCATTGTGTTTACTACAAAACTATTAATGATCTTTTTCTCATCATTGCATTGTATGTTGATGATATGCTACTTTTTGGGAAAGATAAAAGTTTGATTTCAGATTTGAAGTCCTAGTTGTTAGTACAAGTTTAGATGAAGGATATAGGTACAATGAGGTATATTATTTGGATGGAGATAAAAAGAAATAGAGCTAACAAAAAGTTTTGGCTAAGCTAGAGTGAGTATGTGAATGTAGTGTTGGATAGATTCAACATGACAACTTGCAGATAGTTAGTTGTTCCCATGTTGCAAGGGATGAAGCTTTCTATGGAGGATTGTCTAAAATATCCTACTGAGATAGAGGACATGACCAGAGTACCATATATGAGTTTTTTTGGGATTTTGATATATGCTATGGTCTATATGAGGTTTAACATTTCCAAAGTAGTCACAGTCCTAAGTTTTTTTATGGATAATCCTAGATAGGTACATTGGGATGCAATTAAGAGAGTATTCAGATCTACTTGAGGAGTACTTCTAACTATGCCTTAGTTTTTCATGGCTATCCAACTAGACCTCAAAATTTAGTTTGTATTCATGAGCTTGTGGATTTTCATTAGGCATGAGATATTGACAACAAAAGGTCCACCAATGGATATGTATTCACAATGTTTGGAGGTGCCATTAGTTGGATGAGTAAATGATAGACTATAGTTTCTTTGTCCATGAAAAAAGCAAAGTACATGGAAATTACTCATGGTTGTAAGAAAGACATTTTTCATAAGCGTTTGTGTTTTGTTATTGGTTTTGATACAATGTAGATTACTATTTGTTGTGATAGACAAAGTGCCATTTTCTTAGAAAAGAATCATATTCTCCATGCTAGAACAAAGCATATAGATGTGCAGTTTCATTTTGTTTGTGATATGGTGGAAGATGGGAAGGTTAAATTGGAGAAGGCTGACACCTTGACAAATGTTGTAGATGCATTAGAAAATCCAATGAGCATAAAGAAGCTTAGATGGTGTTTAGAGTCTATGTTTCTCATAGCCTCTAGCAATTAAACCATGTTACTTCCATTGGCTCTTCAGAGGTGTTCGACAAGTGGGAGAATGTTGGAGAAAAGGTGTTTCAACCTTTGATTTTTTGTATCATTGATTAATTAAATATTTAATGTTGCTAATTATCTCATGTTGTCTTGTGAGTTACAACTTGCAGTTTCTATTTGTGAGGAGTCAAGTTGGAAAGTTGCAAATTTATAGGTGGAGTTTTGCATGAAGGAATTTCCTATTTTTGTTTTGAGTTTGCATGAAATGCAAATTTTTGATGTGTGGTTATTATTTGGAAAGTGTAGGTTTAGTGATAATTCGTAATTGTAGTGTTGTATGTGGTGATAATTAGAAACTTACTGTTATGTGTGTGTAATGGTTTTGGAACTTTCCATGTTGCATCTTTAGCCTTTCGTAGTTGATTTAGAAATGTCTAATTTATGCATTGTAAGCTCCTATATATTGAGCACTTGTATTTTGGAGTTATAGTTGCTATTTTATTGAAATACTGTTATGCTACCAAAATTACTCCAGAATTAAGAGGAAGTGTGAAGAATCCTACAAGAGAATAGCTCTACAATTATATTGTAACTTGTTTATTGTTGTAGAATAATATAATTGAGCTATGTTTTGGAGTGGGGTTTTTCTCTCGAAAGGGTTTTCCCCATATATTATGAGTTTCATTGTTTATCTATTTATCATATGGATGTGCATCTAAATCTATAATAGTTAAAGGTGTTTATAATTTTTTTGCATCTCTCCTACTTAGATCAGTGTAGGAACCTTCTTCGACACACTCAACTTCAGGGATAACTTTAAGAAAGGCCCCCCTTGGTGAAGGTGTAAAATATTGGTGAATCTTGGCTAAGTGCTATAATTTTCCTTGTGAACCTTTCCTTTTATTTGAAAAAATTATTAATTTTCCTAGCAAATCTATGCACATTATTAAAAAATTTGTAAAATCCTGGTGAAACTTAATGAATAATTGGTAAAAATAATAATCACAATGCTGAATCCTAGTGAATAATCACTAAAAATATTAATTGCAATGGTGAAACTCTCCTTTAAAAATTTGTATAGTTGGTCAGTGCAATTCCCCCAAATTTTCTTTTGTTTTTGGTAATATTGAAGTAGGGGCGCGGGAGTGGTAGCCACCAGCGGGGTCAAGGGGTAGCACCCCTTGCGAGGGTCAAGGGTGTAGAGACCTCTTGTGGGGGTCGAGGAGGCAACGCCCCCTTGCGAGGTCCAAGGACAACGACCCCAACACACTTCTATCACAATATAGGTGGGGTTAAGGAGCAGAGCCCCTCATCACCAAGCATAAATTCACTATTAAAAATGCATTGGAGCACACATGGATTAAATATTTTTTTAAAATCCCACTTTAAAAATATGACTAAATGAAAAGTGAAATTGTTACCATTGATTAGCTTTTTAATTAGATGGCTACAAGTTGATTCTGTGACCTATATGCATGTACTTTTTAAAAGGCTTATTGAGGCCCAAAATTTGTTTTGAGCCACATGATTAAATCTTATTATGTGTCCCAAAACAAATTTTGGGCCTCAACAAACCTTTTAAAAGGCACTTGCATATAGGTCACGAAATCAACCTATAGCCATTTGATTAAAAAGCTAATCAATGATTTGATGGCAATAAATAAAAGCCCTAGTCAAGGCTAAAATATCCCTAAAATTAAATGCTAGTTTATTATTAGTGGCGATATTGCCCCAAAATTAATGGTAGGAACATATATTACTGGCAAATATAATTAATATTTGTAATTACACTATAAACTACTGGAGAATCAATTCAATTTATTAATTTAAAAAAATAATGCGTAGGTGAATTAATCGAGATGAAATTAATTTTTGTAAAAACTTGGTGATTAAACCTTCTTTTTAGCTTGTACTATTTTCCATTTTAGGAGGTCCCAATTTCAATTATTCACCAATTGGCAAAGATTCACCACTAAAGTTTTCCCTACTTGACTTCCTTTCAAATACCAATAGGAGTGGTTTATCTCATGATGAAATGGATGAAATATAGAGATTGTGCATTAGTGACATCACCATAGATGACATGACTGAAGATCAAAGTATGACCATGAGCCCTCTTTTTAGGAAATAGTCTCTACCATTGCTTGAGGTAACATCATTCAAGGAATTATTTTCTCAACTAAATAAATGAGAGGAACAAGTGATGCCATCTTTGAAAGACTTGGGTGCTAATGGGAAAGCCATATTTTTAGAGGATGCAGTATCATTGTGGAAGAAAAGGAGAATAAGAATAATTTCTAAGATTCTTAGAAAGTGGCACTAAAAGGCCAAAGGGTGTACCTAGCAAGATGGTACTCCAAAGAGGAAATGGGAGAACTGTTTTACCAATTAGTGTTTCATTAATCTTTTGTAAGACTAAGAACCTATCTAACAAGGGAGGTGTGATAGATAAAGATTATAAGTTATTTTAAATATAATCAATATTTGGATCAAACCTATACATGTGGGTTTCAACCCACATTGGTAGGATCGAATTAAGTTGAATTTGCACCAATTTTTTTGACCTTTGTTTATTGCAAAATATAATTTTGATCAAATTGATATCCCTTCAACTTCAAGTTTAAGGGATCCTTTTAGGGAGTGCTCCACCACTACAAAGAACTATATGTAGAAGTGCAATGGATTTTTTATTCATGAGAGAATATTTTTGAGTGTTGTATTGATCGAGAAGAAGAGAACTTAATTAATTGTATTTTGTTAGACATGAAAAAATAGTTAAGTAGTATCTTGATTTATATCCACTATATGTACTTGTTCCTTCAATTAATAACATCATGGAAGAATGAGAAATTTCCTTATCAAATTATGTTTTTTCCTTTGAATTTTTTAATGTAAAATTTCTAACTTTTGTGTTGAGTTATTTCATTTTGAACATGTTATTTTAACATTTCAATAATATTCATATCTCTTTGAAATATATCATTTCTTAAATCAAGTTGGACAATAATAAATAAATTCTTGATTTGTCTATTCAACTATAATTGGAGAGTTTGTAAATCATTGACAATTCAAACTACCATCTAGGTAGTCATTTTCCATTCACCACTTAGAATTTATAGCTTTCACATATGGAATCAAAACAATGTGACTTTTTAAAATGATATAACTTTTTAAAAGAAACATGAATATATAAAAATATTTTAATTTTGAAAACATAAAATTTTAAAATTTTAGTTTTAAAATTCGTTAAAGTATTTTTTATATGATAATCAAACTTTCTCTTAAATTCACTATAGATCAAAAGTAATACTTACAAAATTTGATATATTAATAGAAAAAATACAAGAAAAAAATATAAATCAGATATATAATCACTACAATATTAAATTTGATAACTCTACTTAAATACTTATAACAATTTTTTAAAAATAAAATAAAAACAATTATATAAAAAACATAAAGAGGAGCATGCATTTACACCTAAACAAAACTAATATCTTCTGTTTTATAGTTTAAAAATAAAAATAAACCAAAAATATGCCCAATTTTTTTCTATAATGAATCTTGTGAGTACCTAAGCAATATTCACTTAAGGTAGCATTGACCAAATAAACACAAAGGTAGCCTAGAGCATTTGAAGAATATGTGAATATAGTGCCAAATAGATTAAACATGAAGGAAACAACAAAAAAATGTTTTTTACATTTTTTAATTATGGCCAAGGACAGCGCATTAGATTTGAAATTGTTCATACTGAATGGGCAGACCTTCACAAACAATGCACCATGACAAATTTGAGCCTCTTCCATAATTGAGATGGAGAATTCAAATTCTACACCTACTTTGATTTTTTATATAAAATTTATTTTTGTTTTATCTTTATGTAAAGAATGTTACTTGCCATCACAAATTTCACTAAGGAAAAGTAAATTTATAAATATATTCCTCAGAGTTGTTAATAATAATTTTATTATATATTTGAAAGTTAATTATGGACAATTATTTAATTTTAAATTTTAATTAAGATAATAGATAAAATTATAGATAATTTTTTGCTTTTCTAAATTATTCAAAATTACTGAAGTTTATATGTGTATTAATAGTAAAGTTAATTGATTCACTTCAGTCAAAAATATATAATTGTATTATGAAAATAATTAGATTATATAGATATTGATATTTATTTTCATTTAAATTAGTAGACTATGATATAATTTTTTTTTTCTTTTAAAATAGTAGATTAAAGTATAATTTTAATAATTGTTCATGTAATCAAAAGTCATCATTCAATTTAGCTGTCACAAATAGAAGATTTAGTCTAGCAAGATCATATAAAGATCAAACCTAATCCAGAACATACCATCATCCTCATTAATTACACCGAAGGCGTTCCCTCAATGAAGTTTTTCATTTCACTTTCTCTATCGACAGTTAAAAAAAGCTTGCAAGACCATCCAGAATATATCCTGATCGTCCATCATGTTTCGTCATTTTTTTACTGTTTGCGCCATTTTTTCAGCTGCTTTTCGCATTTTTTCGGCTGCTTTTCGCGCTACTACCGACATTATGAGAATTCCGACCACTGCAAGTTGATATTGACCGTTCCTTTTCCTTCCAATTTTTCACATTTGCCGATGTCAGAAACTTTTGCGGAATCTATCTTTCCAGGACAAGACAGGGAAGAAGTATGGGAGAGGATCGGGCATTTGAGGGCAAGACAGAAAAAAACAAAAAATATTGAGGCCTGACGCTTTGATATGTTCCAGCATTCTTTTTGTCTATCGAGGATCTCAAATTGCAGAGGGGGAATGCAATCCTGACCATTGGAGTCGTCGGTTGCAGAGGTTCCCTTCGTCCTGACCATGCACATAAATTAGTACGTCACTGTACGGAACTAAGGTGACAGTTAATTTGCAAATGCATGAATCTTATCCTTCTCTGATGACTGAACGTGAATGCTAATAACTGCTCAACTGTTACTTACCACTTGCGATGAGATATTATCTGCAAGAAGATATTAACATGGTTCATCTATGCAAAATTGAGCGACTTTGAAATTAGATCAATTGCTTTGAAGCAAATTTTTTCTTGTCTCTGGCTCGAAGTTTTATGTGTTCATCTTTCTTACAGGTATGTCATATTCTTTCTTTCCCTATATATTTTTCAATACAGATTCTTTTGTGTTGATTGAATTTCAATTAACCACAGAGCCATGAGTGAATTAAACTTCTAAGTTTTGTGGCAAAACCAACCTACATATTTGGTACCATTATAGTCCAGCACAAGTTTCCACTTCCATCTGTCCTCGTAGTCATGATAACATTTTTTTGTCCATTGTTGTAGCACCATTTTTTGCGCTTGAGCACAACTAACATGTTATAAATAAAAAATGTCATTGTCTTCTCACAAACAAAACATTGGTATGTCTACCTGTGCAAATATTACCGTTTGGAATGGGCATGAACATAGAAAATGGCGGCCAAAGGTCACCGACTGGGTAGGCCTCGACACTCTTAAGGGTTCGAACCCCTGCGAGGCGGCCATCTCTACCAGAAAACCGCCAGTCTTCTAAAAAAATATTTAATATTTTTCCATTTTAAAATATATAAATATTCAATAGGTAAGCCGTCCCACTTCTTTAGTAGCTTGTTGCCTTGATGTTTATGGATACAGGGTAGATGTTATGTAAGGGGTCCTGGAAAACCGAAAAGAGATTGCAAGTAGCTCGATTTAATATTTAAAACATATATAGAATATAAAATATTGTAAAAATGTGTCTCCCGGCCAGGGCTTAAATTTGATGGCCGTATGACCGTATTTAGAGATTTTTGCCGTAAAATACAATCAAAATTTTAAGAAGATTGTATTAGATGAAAGAAGAGATTTTGGATAGACTGTCAAAATTTATATAGAATTATAATGATATATATATTTGATTTATATATAATTTTACTTACACTAAGGTACATCATAATGTTTTAAGGGCACCTTTGAATAGATAACCGTCATTAAAAAAATTGTTGACAGGCAAGGTCGACCATCAAATTTAAGCCCTACTCCCGGCCATCATTTCTATTTGGTAAGAAAGTACAATCAATTGTAAATTTGATTTTAAAAATTATTTTCAATCAAGAACATGGTTATTTGTTAGAAAATGTTCTATCCTTGATTTAATTTTGTTTATTACACCCTAATTTCGCACTTTTAATTATCCTACGTGGAAATTTCGAATCACTCCCAATTTTTTATAGTAGCTTACTTGGCAAGTCCCCTAGTTATAACTAAAGTTTCAGGGCCACATCATCAAATATGATGCCACATCAGCATGCTTTTTATCAAGGTGTCCAAAAAGGCCCAAAAAAAAGTGAGACCAATACTTGTGCATTCACACATGTTTTATTGAGCGCTGATGTGGAATCACATGATTGGTTGCTTTTTAGATCAAAGGATACATTTTGTTTAATTATGGGTAGTCATCATCAACACTAACAACTTTAAAGTCACAACTATTGGTCCAATATTGATAAAAATATTGGGCATTATATATTATGTTCTATGTGAAGAACTTTCGAAAGGAGGAGAAATAAGACAACAAAGTTGGCCGACAGAATAGTAAAAGTGTGCATGCACTAAAAATATTGGAAAAAATCCTATATTTTCCACTTGTTTAATATAGGACGAGTTGACGGACACTAGTCAAATGTTCTAATACTTGTCTAATACCTCTCTCTTATACTTCTCTATATCTTCATCCATCTCTATTACTTATCTCTCTATATATGTATATCTTCCATCTCTATCATTATCTCTCCCTCTCCTCTCCATATCCCTCTCGCTCTCCATCTCCATCTCTATCTTCCTTTCTTTCCCTATTTTCCTCTATATCTATATCCCCTATCTCTATATCCTTACTCCCCTCTCTCTCTCTCACTCTTAACCCCTCTATCTCCATATTTCTATCCTTGTTTCTCCCTATCTCTACCTCTCTCCCTACTGCAAACATAACATGAACCTATTGGTAATGGGGCTTGATTATTGTCCTCATTCAAAAGTTTTATTTTAGTTGTGATTGAATCCTTGTAAGTGGATATATAATTGATTTGAAGTTATCACTTCTCCTTTCAGATCTGTGTTACATGAACAACATCATTTTCTAAATGACTTACCAATTGATCTCATATACTAAACAAATGTATGTAACTAATATCTACCAAAAAAAAATCCTCATTGATCTTCCACACCTTTTCACTTTACCGTATGTACAATAACAAGGAAGAAGAGGCAGAGCAACCTCTAAAAGACCTTGTTTTTTGGTTTTCAAAGTGCTTTTACTGATTTAAAGATAAAGCTATATTTAGATTTAAAACAATATTAGTAAATGAGATCAATTGGTTGGGGCTTTATATATTTGGGCATTTTATAGTTTGAGGAGAAAATTTTGAGAGCGAATCATCCAAAACACTTGGATCATCAAATCTACAAATTTTATAGATTTATGTAAAAGCTATAATGAACACTTGGATCATCCTCAAACCAATTTCACTTGAAAATATGTTTTACTATTGCCCATAAGAAAATCTTCAATTGGTTTACCTTTGATTTACGAGGATGGCCTAATGGCAGCCTTTCCTTTTTCTTTTTATTACTTGTAGGTTTGTGCAAATTTTGTTAATGGTACTGGTTAAACTTTCCTATTTTTGGGATTTCACTTCATATGTCAAATCTCTAGGTATTCAATCATGTGTGTATTAAAAGATCTCTGGGGTACAAATTTATGTATACTGAGATTTGAACTGAAATTGAACTTAAAAGAAAAATGGAGAAATAAACAGAGAACAAAACCTCCTATTATTTTATCTTCGAAACTGAAAAACAAGGTTATATGTTTAACAATAAAATAGGTAGGAAAGTCTTTTGAAAGACCCAATCCAAACTGTCTTAGATTTACTCACTAATCTACAACTAACTTATTTCAAATCATCTCCACATGTTAATCTTAATACACTATTCTTTACAAAGGTTACCCATTTATTGTCCTTCGCAAAAATACCAATTATACTGGATTTTGTTCTTCAAAGACAAAATGTCAAAACTGTATAGCAAATGTTGCTACACTGTTGAATGCAATGAATAGTAGAGCTTACCCATTTATTTAAAAAAGTTTGACACTACCCATTTTACAATTTCTATATTTCAAATACAATACCATAAATTAAAATATTCATCTCCACAAATCTTCGGCGTACCCATTGCACAGGAAGGTGCGATTACTAGTTATATTCAAGTAATATAAAAATTTATAAAAAACTATCGTTCATTCCATTTTCCCTGGAATGTAGGTACTTGTCTTATTAATTAAGTTATTACTCCATTGAAGGCCATGAATTCCGTTTAGTCTTATTGATATCTAAAATGAAGGCACTACTTTTTCAAGAAATGAAATATAAAAAGTTCTTTGAAGATTTTAGGAAATTCTTTTGGAGACAAGCCTCCGCTTTTAATTGAAGTAGCACCGTTTATATAATGCTTATTTTAAGTTGAGTGCTTTTATACCACCGCACATAGCATGACGAGAATAGTAAGTTTATTGGGATTCAGAATTCCAGAGCCACATGGATGATTGAACATTCACGCTTCAAGTAGAAATCTTCTCTACTTGATGATATTTAAGTAGCGTGCATTGGGCATGCATCACTCTTTAATTCCTTCAATGATTTTGAAATGACATTTAAGAATTTAAAAAAAACTTTAATAATTATACAATCTGATTGCAGAGAAGCATGCCTGGGATCGAATCTCGTGTTAGGAAAAACAATTGTGACAATCAGACCTCGTTTCGCGCACCAGATCTCATCAATTGGCCAGAAAGAGAATTTATCATATATAATAACAAGCAGACAGATCAATCGTCTGGAAGCGTGGACTTGGTTACCGCGACTCTTCATGTATTGATTTTATCAGAAACGTTGCTTGCGGCACTTTTCAAGAAAACTGTGACCAGGCACGCAGATTCCCAAAGATATGGTCAAACTTTCTATCAAATCCAACATATTGCACAGAAGAACAACTTTTGCGCATTTAAACACTGCTGATATTCTCAAACATGACGAGGCACACAGATTCCCTTAGAGGTGGTCAAACTTTCAAAACAGTCCAGCATATTCCAGAAAAGAAAAAACTTGCCTATTTATAGGCTGTTGCTATTCTGAATTCCCAAGCCTCTAAACCAAAGTGTTCCGAATCAACCGAGGCGGCAAATTCTTCCATTCTAAAAATGTCTGACGAAGAAGTCATTCCCAATGGCTCCGGGCCTTATATCAATCCTGGAGAAAGAAGGTAATACAAATATCTTTTATTAACTGAAATAAGTCTTGTACCCACACTCGTCTCAGCTTTTGTAGTGGATGTATTTGAGCATGGGAAATGTATTGGGTTAAGCATGATATAACACTGTTCATAAGCATAGTGTGTTTTAGTGATGTATTTTTAGTTGAGAGTAAAAAATGAAGAGGTATTCATTCTGTCAGAGTTGTGTAGGACACCATTCCTATTTCATCTCTTATTTCATACATCAAAATTTTGAATCTTGATGAACATATAATCAAGACATATACCATAATTTACAATCAATTTGGAAAACTCTAATAAACAGTGATTTTAATAAACCCTAAATATTTAACTGCTGTCAATATGACTATTATTATTTAATACGCATAGACCCATCCAACAATTAATTACTGTAGAAACTCACTATGGTATTAAGCTTCCACAATCCATATTGCTAATTAATTGTTGTTTGTGAATTTGATTGTGTTTGAGTTTTTTACATCGATGTTTTGGATCATACTCTGTGATCCATTTCTTCTTCTCTATTTCTCTTATATCTTGATGGATTACTGAATGTGATCCATGCAAATAATTCAAACACAATCAAATCTAAAAGCTACAGTTAATTACTCATTATGATGTTCAAGATACCAGCTTTAAATGATAAATACAAATTCTATATTCTTTTATGTAGTTGATGCACTGTTTAATGTTTAGAATTTTAATTAACACAGATTTTGTGATATTCGTTTCCCTGTAGATTGGAGGGAAAGGTAGCGTTAATAACAGGGGCAGTGGGAGGCATAGGAGAAGCCATTGCTCGCCTGTTCGTACGCCACGGAGCCAAACTCATTCTGGCCGACATTGCAGACGAGGGCGGCAGAAAGCTTAGCTCGAGTCTGGGTCCACCTGGCGTGGCCACATACATCCACTGTGACGTCTCAAACGACGAGGACATGCGCGGCGCAGTAGACCTGGCGGTAAGCATGCACGGGCATCTGGACATTATGTACAACAATGCAGGAATTATGGACCGATCGTTCGGGAACAAAGCTGCGGAGTACGATATGGAGGAGTTTGACAGGATTATGAGCGTGAATGTAAGAGGGACAATGTCGGGTATAAAACACGCAGCGCGCGTGATGATCCCGCGGAAGAAAGGCTGCATAGTTTGTACAGCGAGCATAGCGGGGATAACGGGGGCGCTGGCATCGTATGCGTATACGGTCTCCAAGCACGCAGTTTTAGGGCTTGTGAAGAATGCTGCGGGCGAGCTTGGGAAACATGGGATCCGAGTAAACAGTGTTTCTCCCTACGGCGTCGCCACTGCCATGTCGGTTGGGATGATGAAGAGTTTGCAGACTTATCACCACCAAAACGGTGAAAATTTCAATGGAAATGCCAAGACGGTGATGGTCACTGAAGAAGATAAGTTAAACATGGAGAACTTCTGTGATAGAAATGCTAATTTGAAAGGGCCGACGTTGAAAGCAGAGGATGTAGCAGAGGCCGGCCTCTATTTGGCCAGCAATGAGGCGAGATATGTAAGTGGGCATAATCTTGTGATCGATGGAGGAATTACAGTGGTCAACCATTCATGGCAGATGTATCGTTGAGTAGCTGCTTTCCAGCCCAAGATTGTTCGTGTACTCTGTCAGTTTGGAGTTTAAGTGTTAAAGCATAATCCAACATGGCTCCATGTAAACAGTAGCTCTGTGGGCTGTGTAAAAATGTATCACTTAGATTTGAATACTTGATCTGTTGTCTTCAATCAACAAATTTATCAATTCGTTTGAACATGATTATATAAATATAATTATTCTTTCGTCGATTTTATTTTGAGTGGTCTTGAAATTGATCGAAGATGTTGATTGTTTAAGCTTTTCTTTGAAGATGGCAATTGTCTTCAGCTTTGATATTACAACATATAGACTTTTTACAGTTTGCCTTTCGCACCTGCATGATCATATATTCTCCTTTTCATTTTTTATTCATGAATTGAATAAGCTGGTCGGAATGGGATTCGAACTTGGCACATTTGTGCCGACCACAACAGAACTCGCATTATATTTCCCTCTCTCCCTCCATGTTTGAAGGATCTTGTCACCTTTCCCAAGTTTAAACCATCTTGCTCGTGCGTTGGAGTTCCTCTTTCGCATCAAAAGTCAACGGTGAAAAGGGGGCTGCTATCTTTTATTTTGAAAGTCAACTCTGCCTGCTGGAAAAAAGTCTAGCGCACCCGTGGGTTGCTTCAATACCTTTTTATGATTTCTTTAGCAAATTTATTTTCTCTCTGCCAATTATCAGGAAATAGCAGTATATGAAAGGAAGAGTTTAAATAGTCATGTTTGACTTTAATATATTAATTTATGGAGGAGTAGCTTTATGGGAGGCAATATGTCATGTAATGTTATTTAATTTAGTTTATATAGCTTATTCTTAAGTATTAAATGATTAAAAAGTTTAAAAATAAGTTTTGGTCAATTATAAATAAGATAATTATTTATCACTTTTGGGTGTATAGGTGAGGTGTAAAATTGTTATTGACTATTTGAGCATTGAATCATTTGATGTTAAAGTAGAGTTGTTTATATGTATTCAACATGCATCAATGGGGAGTTAAAATAGAGTGTCATTGTAATGATGATTCAAGTGTTGATTCATTTAAAAATTATTGGATTAATTTTGGTAATTGTTAGGCTAGCTTTGAGGTGTTTACTTTTTAAGAGTTTAAGAAAGTACACATGTTGTGTGCCTTTGAGTTGTGATCCCCTAGTACTCTCATGTTATTTTCAATGCATTTAGGTCTTATGAGCTTGAGAAAGTCTATGTGTTCTATACTTAATTCTAAACCTATTAGGCTAGCCCTGGAACATTCTTGCCTAGTGAATTTGAGAAAGTGCAAGTGTTGCATGCTTAAGGATCAAGGTCCTTTCAGGAACCTTTACACTAATTTCAAAGTTTTCATTCATTAAGAGTTTGGGAAAGTACACACATTGCATCCCAAAGGATTGGGATGTAAAGGAGAAATATTTTTCTAGCTCCCAAGTGTTCATCCCTTAATAAAAGTTCAATAAAATGCACATGTTTTTCTATTGATCAAAGATCCTATATGAATTTCTAGTAACTCTAGAAAATTCATGCATAAAATAGTTATAAAATGATGTGTAATATGCCCAAGGATCAGAATTCCCTCAAGAACCACTACTCTAAGCTCAAAAAATTCATACCTTGAGAGTTCAAAAAAGTACATACATTGCATTTCAAAAAAATAAAATTCTTGGAGAAACATTGGGCTACCTCCAATATGTTCATACATTATAAACTCAAGAAATTGTATTATTGCACGTTTCCAAATAAATAAAAAATTAACAAAATGCATGTGTTGGGTACCCAAACATCAACATTTTTGTGTTTATATTTCATGGTTTGTAATAAGTAAAGATTATCAAAAACTATTTATTTATAGAAAAGTATATTATAATAATTATGGAAGGTGGTGTAGAAGAGTAAGTGGATGGGAAAACCCCTTAAACATAAATTTGGTGGTCATTTACACATCAAACCTTTAATAGACTAGTTATCCTTTAAAATTAGTGAGCTTTTTTAGAAGGTAGAATATGTGTAGGGGCTAATCCCATGTATCTTATACATAAAAAAAAAAGATTCAAGCGCTAAAAGTTCCATAAAATATATTTATAATTTAAAAATATAGCATCTTATTTAATAGTATCTACACGAGAACCCAGTGGTAAAGAGAAAACTATAGACCAACAAGAAAATGTCTCTAATATGCATATATTAATACTACCACTATCTAGATAGAATTAAGAGACATGGAAATACTAAACTAACATTTCTTTGAAGACCCCAAAAAAAGATAGTGAAAAGTTATTCCTCCTAAGTAAACATGATCCCCAATAGACCATCCCTAAAATGTTACACCTTGTTACGGGTATGTGCAGGATCATCATGGAAAAAAAAGGCCCTTAAGTGGCAAAAAATTCAGAAAAATCATAGTTGGGCAACTTGACATCAAAATTTAAAGTTATCAATATTATTTCAAAAATATGTAAGAATAGAATTTGTAGCAAATTGAATTTAGTTTATAAACTACTAGGTTTATTTATAAAAATAAATCTATTTGGTGAAAATTTGAAATTTCAATGCAGTAGTACTTAAATTTCAGGGAAAAAATAAGAAGTAGGTGTTTATCTGACCACCCTAACCACAATAAAATGATAATATTTTTTATAATATTTTAGATGTAAGCATAGGACTCATGTCCCGATGTGATGCATATTTTTTTGTAATTTTTTTCCAAGTAAATAATTAATTATTATTATTTTTATTACAAATTTTAAAAAATAATTTTTTTTGTATGTCTAACCACCTTAACTTGTTTAAAACTTCATGAAATTCATTTCTTCTTTTTTTAATCCTATAGTATGCGAAGCATAGAATGTGACACATTTTTTAGATTCAAAAAATGTGATACCTTTTGAAAGCTATAGATGTTTTTCAATTAGCCTATCAATCAAGACTTTTGTTGTAATTCAAATAGAAAATACATAATAATTATTTATTAAATTCAAAGTAAAGCATAATTTATATTGGTGGAAAGCTGAGAATATCCTTTAAAAACTCTTTTCGTTTCATCAATTTTGGGTAAAAAAAAAGTCATCAGCCACATACCCTACAAAAATCCATCATATCACCACTTTTTGGCCCATCATGATCCTGCACATACCCTTACTGCCCACAACATTGACAACCATTAATGACTCCAACCAAGCCATGTGGATTAGGGATCTTATGACCACTTTCATTTCCGTCATTTTCTTTATGGTGTATTTGATTGGGCCTTTGAAGAGGACCTTTCTTTTGAGCCTAATTAATTATCAAAGGAAACTTTCGTCTTCTACTAACCAAATGATGCTCATTGTTTGTAGCTACATCATAATAATTGGGACCATATCATAGTGATTTGTATGGATCATTATTAACAAATAGGAGTAAAGAACCACCCATTAAAAATAATATTTGTACATAGTCTAAAACCCCCTTGAGACTATTCATGTATTTTGGCTTGAGATTTTTTTTTTTGACACCCTCACAATTGCATTGTCATTGGCATAATCCTAAATCTTCCATTAAAATTTGTCAAGTTGTTTGTGTTAAATCTTAGTAGTTCTAACCCTACATAAAATCCTACCCCAAAACTATAGCAATATCTAGGAATTAATCTCATCACACTAGACTAACAACTTCTTACCAATTTGTATTTTATGATTTGTATAAAGCCATTTTCCTTTTGAACATCTTGAGCCTCACCACCTCAATTTTACTAGATCATAAAAGGGTAAGATAAGTGTAGTGTTGTAAATTGCATACCCTCACAATTTCACACTACATAACATCTTCTCTTTAGCCTTTTGGTACAAAGAGTTTAATTTCAAAATAGTAACACCTAAATTAGGAGTTTGTATTAACTTCATGTTATTCTTGGTATTTTGTGTCCATTTTTCTAGATGAGATTGTTTTTTGTACACATTTGTACATGAAATGATTGCATCATGTAAAAAAATGTGATTCCATTGATCATTGGATCATTGCTTTCCTACAAAAATTACACATGTAATGGCCCTACACACAATAACGTTGAATAAAATAAACTCAACCCGCTTTGCATGGATCTCTGATAGGAATCTTCACTCTTTATTGGATTTTAGATACTATCTTTTCACTCTCATGGCTACTCTTTTGAAGAAAAATCTTTGAAGAAACAATACAATCACTTGCCATTGAAAGCACAATAGGTTATTCACAACACACACTATCTCTCTTCACTTTGAATATTTTTTTGAAGCAAAAAATCACTATTAGGGTTCTTTGAAGCTTCAAGGTTATTTTGTTCTCAATTAGAATTTATATTTTCTTTTAATAATAGAACTTGAGTGAATTGAGTGTTAATATCTTGTTATTAATATGCCATTATCCCTATCATAAAAAAATTCTATTGCATCTGTCATGTATCTCTTTCAACTTATATATCAAAATGTTGGCTATTGTGGAGGTAGAAATATCAATTTTGGGGTTTGACTAAGGAAAGTCCCTAAATAGCCAAACAAAAATATTTATTTTCTTGTGTGTGTGTACTTGTTCTATATTAAAAGATAAGTGGAAATATGGTTCATCATTCTAAACATTTCTTTTTATTTAATAATTTATATTTCAATAGATTAATTATGCTATCATTTTCAATAGTTTAGTGTTTCTTGTTCTATTTAAATTTGGAATTTCTATTGTTGTGTATGTAGGAGATTATTCGATGCAATTTATAAACTTAGTGATGTCTCTATAGTAGATGATAATGCATCCTAAGGACATCTCATCTAGAGACACTAGTGTTTAAGGTCAAGATTCTCTACAACTTAGATAATCATCATTAGAACTATTACTTTTTGTTTCTATTAGAATTTAATTGTAATAACTTTTGTGTAGAATTTTATTTTCACCAATTTCTAATAATTTTCTTTTTATCCTTGTATTAGATTTGTTTATATATTACATTCTATTTCTAGCATTATAAAAAGACAATCTAAATTGTTCTTAGGACTATTGATTCATCCTAATAGTTCTAGCATTTAATTGTAATAATTTTTGTGTAGACTTTTATTTTCACCAATTTCTAATAATTTTCTTTTTATGCTTGTATTAGATTTATTTATATCTTACATTCTATTTCTAGCATTATAAAAAGATAATCTAAATAGTTCTTAGGACTATTGATTCATCCTAATGTATGTGTGATTTAATTAACCTCCAAAGTTTGGTATACTTTTTGTAGGTTTCATTTTTCATACACTACAAGAGGATTGGAAAGCTAAGATTCATTTAATTCCTTAAGGCTTTAGTAGCCTTTATATTATCCTCACATACACCAACAACATTTATTCACCATATTTGATATAAAGGATGACATTAGACCATTAGTTTTCATTGCATATTTAGATGCCCATGACTTCACATTATATTTATAGGATTTACTTCATTTAGTTCCATTGTGATTTATGATTTCTAACTATTTTCCTTGAAACTCCAATCCTCAATGCTATGAGAGAAAATAAAATTTGAACTATTATATATATGACAGAGTTGACCAATTTATATATGGTTGTATTGGCCTCTTGATATATGTTTATCAATTTATAACTATCTCATTGGGATAGAATACTCCATGCAACCTATAGAATTTTATTTTTATGGTGTTAATGATAATTATGAAATCACCCTTGATAATGATGTTTGTAATCCTCTATTTGAGGACCATAGGAAAACTTAGAACTAGAGTTTGAGCTTTTTCTTTCTTATATGTTCTCAAGTTAAGCTATATTGATGTTGCAAAAACTACCTTGCCATTTGAGCCCCTTGCAAAGCAACCAAATCCTAAAGGAACCAAATTACCTCTAAGAACCCCATCAAATTTCAAATTTAGTAAACCAAATGGAAAATCTTCCTATTTTATTGTCTCTCTATCAATGTGAGGGGATTGAACACCCTATACCCATTAACAACGATTCTATGATATTTTCAATTGCTATATTAAACTATATTAATTATTAACAAAATATTTATTTAATTATAATTATTTGATATATATAGTATCATAATTATAAAAAAAAAATGGTAGTTGAATTGTGAGCCCTATCGGGCAATGCTTCAAATACATTAAAAAAAATGTATACTAGATAAAAAATTAAGTACTTGAATTGAATTGTAATGACTTTATCAGCACTCAATACTATAGCTCCGCTCTTTTAGAGTAGAAAATTTGTATGAAGACAAATGAATGAGATAAACCTAAGTACAAAGACAAAAGAATGAGATAAACCCAAATACAAAGACAAAGGAATGCGATAAACCCAAATACAAAGAGAAAAGAATGAAATAAACCCAAACACAAAGACAAAGGAAAGAGATAAAAACAAATACAAAGACAACAGACTCATCTTTATAGAGTGGATAGTTAGGGCCAGGTAATAAGAGAGTACACCTATTCATCTTCTTTGGGATCTACTAAAGTAGAGATGTTGTTTCTCTAAAATCTCCATGAGACAATTAAAGAGAAATAAAAAAAATATGATCAAGATATAAACTAGATAATGGCAAGTTTACATATGAGATGGATGATAACAATATATTTTTATCACTATACGTGAATCCCTTAACCTTACATACACGTGTGTAAGCCAAAAGCCCACTCTAACACAACTCTTTGGATGTTTAAGAAACTATAAGCTCACAATATATTTGACACAAACTCTATTACTATTGAATTAAAAACGTGTGTGGGACTTAAAAACTACAAACAAAAACTAGAATGAAAGATTTGTTTCATTTAACTTTTAAGTGGTGTGGTGAAAGGATTAGTTTTATGTAGATTAACTAATTAACTAATCACAAAAATAGAAGATCAAGCCTCAAGAATAAGCACAAGATATATATGTTTCATGGATAGCATGACTCATTTGAAAGGGTCGACGCTGAAAGCAGAGACTGTAGCAGAGGTCGACCTCTATTTGGCCAGCGATGACGCGAAATATGTAAGTGAACAAATCTTGCCATAGATTTCATGGCTAGTGTATCATTGAGTGGGTGCCCAAGATTGTTTAAAATTTTCTTTGAAAATTACAATTATCTTGAGCTTTCAAATTACAACATATTGACTGTTTACAGTTTGCCTTTCACACCACTATCATATATGCCACCTTTCATTTTTTATTCTTGAATTGAATAAGCAGGTCGGAATGGGATTCGAACCCGGCACAGTTGTGCCAACAACAATAGAATTCACATGATTTCCCTCCTTTCCTCCATGTTTGAAGGTTCTTGTTACCTTTTCCAAGTTTAAACTATTTTGTTCATGCTGTGGAGTTCCTCTTAACATCAAAAGTCAACAGCAAAAAAGGAACTGTTATGCACACTCTTACTTTGAAAGTCATCCCTGCCAGCTGGAAAAAGTATCTAGCTCGCACGTGCATTGCTTCTTTACCTTCTACAATTTCTTAGCAAGATTTGTTTTTTTTTCGGGGCCAATTATTAAAAAATATCAGTATATCAGAACAAGAGTTTAAATAGTCATTATTCCTTATTTTGAATCACTCTTAATTAAATAATTTTTTATTATTTAATTAAACTAATTATTTTCCTCTATTCATTCAATTATTTTAATTATTTGACTCATTTCTCTATCATCATTGTATTGTGATGATGGATCATGAAGTATGATCCAAAAGGTTGATGTAAAAATTGACACATAGTTTTAATCTAGAAATCTTATTACAATAGTATCACTTTTCCTTTATTTCACCTTGACTAAATAATTTTTAGTTATTATTTTTATGTACTTCTATACCACACTTTAATTAAATAATCTTAATTATTTAATTAATTCATAATTTTCCTCTCACTCACCTAATTAAACAATTTTAATTATCTAATTAAAAATCATTATTTCTTTTTATCTCACATAATTAAGTGATTTTCTAATTATTTAATTGATTAGTGGAAAAATGGGCGCTTTATGGTTTAAGAAATAGAACATCACTTTTCTCCAACTAACATTCAAGGATGCCCTAGAGATCTTAACCCAATGAAGAATGAAGGAGGCGATCTGACAGTAGGGTATCTTAGGATATGATTTCAGATTACAAGAGAGGTTCACCACCAAGTTTAGACTTGGAAAGACAATGCAATGAAGGATGAAATGCAAAACCCTAGTTTGATGCAATGCTTCAATGAATGACCTAGGAATGACCATGAAACAAATTAAAAAGCTACAAAACTGAAAGTGTGCACTTGGAAATTAGAGAGAGATGGAATGGAGCACTGAAATCCTAAAATTGTTGCTTTTTAGGCCTAGTGGGACTCATTCGCCATTCTGGGAAAATCAATCCCAGATTAGGGATTTTGTAAAAGAACAGGTTTCTCAGAAAAGGGTACTTGAAACTACAAAAATCTCAAAATTGACCCGAAATGGGACTCATTCGCCAATCTTGGCAAATGAGTTCACTAAGGATTTTATGAAAATTAAAGGTTTGAATCTGGTCTTTAATGTCTGCTCTTTCTGTTCCTCTTGATTTTCGAATCTGAAACTACCAATTTTATGCCTATAGGTGACTTTTTGTGAAGATGATCACCTAGCAAATGGGGAGACAACTCCAACAACATTGTAACCTATTCTTCAATGATCTTCAGTCTTTAAAGCACCTAGATCTGCAATCACACAAAGAAAGAGAGAGAAAATGTTAATTGTTATGGAATAGGGGTTTGCCTTGGTCAAACCCCTTTTAGGTAATTAAACCAAATGATGAAATAAGATAATGAAGCATGGATATGAAGTAATGCAATTAGAACCTTTCCATATGATGGATCTTAAATTGCTGCAACAAATGATGAAGAGTCTACCCTTGAATGCCTTAGAAATGATCTTCAAAGCTATCTTGATGACCTTGTGAAGACTTGAAATGCTTAACTCTTGAGTGCTTGACTTGATGACATGAATGTATGATGTTTCCTATTAAGAAATAAGGATTTGAAAGCTTTCTTATATAGGTAATCCACTTACATGACCGTTAATTTGATCCCCAAGGCCAACATTGAAGAAATTTGAACTTAAAACCCAAATTTTCTTTCTCAAACCTTGAAAATGGCTCAAATGGGACTCATTCACTATCCTGGGTGAATGAGTCCTACATGGATGGGACTCATTCACCCAAAGTGGCGAATGGGTCCCACAGGGGCTATTTTGCCAACTAGGATGTCGTGGAGTGAAGAAATTAATATTATATGTTGATTTTGTCATTTTTTATTAAATTATGCCTTGGGATGCATAATATGGGGTCATAGGGGCCTATTAATGATGATATAAAGGTCATAAATGCAAAAGCACCCAAAATCCAATGTGAAAGTGTAAATACATACACTTTACAACACCAAATTAAGGAAAAATTAGGTCTATTTAACTTAGAAGGGCCCTAAATCCCATGTGAATTTGTAAAACACATTACAACACTAGATTAGGTCCACTTTAGTTTACAAGCCTCCTAGGTTTAATGTGTAAGTTTAAATAGATACATTTTACAACATTAAATTAAGATAGCGTTAGGTTAATTTAGCTTAAAAATGGCCCAAGAACTAATGTGAATGTGTAAAACACCTCACAATACTAGATCAAGGTGACATTAAGCCTAATTTATCATTAATTATTCCCATGTCAAGCGTGAAAATGAAAAGGGATACATTTTTCTACACTACATTTAGCCCCCACTTTAGTGAGAGGATCAACTTGCTTCAAACTCACACTAAAGTAGACATTCAAGAGGGGTTTGAGCGTACCTTGATGCAGACAACAAAGGATGACAAAGATCAAAGGAGGTGGTCAAGCCCCCAAGATCCAAGATCCTATGTCAAACCAACATAAGCACAAAAGTACACATGCAAGGTGTATAATACACAACAAAACAAGATACATGATCATGCAATGTCAAAGACATAATGAAGAAAGAAAAGAATAAGACAGGTGGATCCAACTTAAAAAATGCGCTCACTTTGGGTCCACAGAACTTCAAGTTGTCTACAGGGTGAGTTGTCGCAAAAAACTGGTTTAGTGAGAAAGGCATGCCAATGTGTCAGCTTCCTACTGTATAATGAGAAAGTCATGCCAATGTGTTTGCTTCCCATCATACTAACCATACCAAAGTTATCCTCCTAATAATTTGATAAGGAACCACAATGAAAATTCTTTTTGTAAATGCTTTTGTCATGTAAAAATTTTGTTAAAGGGGATTTTGCTTTGTTCATGTAAAGGTCTTCTTCTTAGGGGGCATTGTGCTTGTTGTCTCCAAGAGAGGACAAGTCATAAAATTTAGATCATCACCCATGGGATGCCTCATTCACATCATGCCATGTTAGTAGATCGTACACTCTTCGACGACATCAAACCCAATGACACCACCAATAAGAGAACAAATTGTAAGAAAAAAGAAAAATCACACCATGAATTTTTTTCCAAAAGATGTCATCTATGTATGCCCCCACTTTAAATTGGTTGCTACACCATCACTGTGAGCAATTTCCTTAAAGTAGCCAATGATAAATGCTAACATGAAAGAAGACATGAGAGCCAACTTGGAAAGCCCTATGCCAAGTCATATGTTTCCAAATCGAACTACATCATGGATAAGTATGTCACATGCAAGAAAACTTAAGGCATGTCATCCACATCCCAAGCTTGCTCTTATACATACATGAAAGGAAGTCAACTAGAAAAAAGAGACAACGACAAGTGACATATAAAGATAAGGCTTCCTAACCCCCTTGCCCCCACTTAGTGTAGGACAAGGGTGAGCCTGGAATGGATGATGATATGTTGCTCCTTGCAAAAAGGGAATAACTTGCAGTGAAAGTAGAACATGCAATAGTGAGTATGCTACGATCCTACAACTATTGCATGGCAAGGAGCAACAAGTAATGTTATTTATTATGATGACTAAACAAAGTGTCAACTTGATACATATTTAATGAGATATCTATCAGTTTAGGATGTAGCAAGGTTATAGTTTTCTTGGAAGAATCTTTTGTGATAGTGTTGACATTGAATGAAGGATTTTGTTTTGAGGGACAATAACCAAGATCATTAGTCATTTATTGTGTTTTAGGATCTATAGGGACATGGATACCTTGTTCTATAGCACCACATCCTTTCCCAAGTTGCTTCATAAGTCTTTTGGGTTCAAGGTTGGCCTTGACTGTATACACTTTTTTTTATATATGTGAGCAATTTCATTGTAACTTAGTAGGTGTGAAACATTATCAGTATTGAGTTTCCTTTTAGGTGGTTCTAAGATGAGCACATGTTTCTTTTGAACTTGTGGTTGTTGTGAGGGTGGATGAATGATAAGTTGAGGGTTGGGTGGGTTGATAATAAGAGGACTCAAATGAGCTCTAATGTCCATAACCTCAACAATCTTGTCCTTATTTTCATGATCTCTTAGCAAAGAGGAGTCTAATGTCACTTTGTCATCTATGTCTAAGGAAGTCACATCACTATTGTTTGAAAGGAGTTCGACAATGTTGTTATTTTCTTGCACCATGATACCTTCCCGAGTAGGATAGTTTTTAGGAGAACTAAAAACTAACTGTTCTTGACATTCAAAGGTTGGTTCTTGAAAAATGACTTCATCACAAGTAAGGGAATGATCCATGGTTGGATTTTCTTGTTTGTTAATGATGGTGTTTCCTTTTTCAATAATGTTTTCCTTGTGATTTTGTGCCATCAAAAATTGGCCTCGTTGCTTTACATGGGATTATATGGACTTAATGAGGCCCTAAGCTAGTGTTGTGAGGCATTTTATGTGTCCACACTAGGTCTTGGACCCTTGCAAATCAATTAACATGTGTTTATTAACATCTTGTAAAAGGTGTTGTGAATTCTTGTAAGATGCTTTCATAATTTTCTAGACTTAATTAACCTATACCTCCCTAATTCAACAATATAAAACATATTTAATAACGTTATTACATCAATCTAGAAGGTTCTTAATGTAAACTTAATGCTAAACTAGTGTTGTAATGTGATTTATACATTCACATTAGTTTTTGTGCCCTTCTAGGCTATGTGGACCTAATATTAGTGTTGTAAAGTGCATTTAATTACACTTTCACATTGATTTATGTGTCCCATTCCCTATTCAACATTTACATAATCACTAATAAGTCCTATTTTACCCATATTGTGCATCTCGAGGCTTTAATTGATCAAATACCTGACATAGTCATCATATAAGCTTAATTTCCTTACTTCTTGACATTCGGACAAGCAAAAATGACCCTTGTGGGACTCATTCACCAGAAGTGGTGAATTAGTCCCATTTAGGTGGGACTCATTCAGCAACCTTGGTGATTGAGTCCCATTTTGAGTCATTTTTAGGGTTTGAGCAGAAAAAATTGGGTTTTAAGTTCAATTTTTCTTCATGTCGGCATGTGATGAGGTATAGTTGGGATACTAAGGCACAATTGACTATAAATAAGTGTTTTTATCCTCATTTTACATATATTATCCATATGTCCATCTCTCTCATCAATCCAAGCATCCATTCTTCATTCACAAGTCAAGCAAACTAGGGCTTTCTCATTGCAAGTCTTCAATTGAGCTTCCAAGTACATTCAAGTGCTAAATATTTATGTTATGTTACAGAATTTCAAGATCAAATCATCATGAAAAGGTAATCATCTCCATTTTACATGCTTTATTACATTCTTTCATCACTTTTGTTTAATTACCTAAATGAGGTTTGACTAAGGGAAACCCCCATGCCCTAACCTTCAACATATCTCTCTTTTGTCTTGTTGTTTGTAGATCTAGGACTCTTGGAAACTTAGGAATAATTGGAGATCAGGTTGTAAATTCATTCAAGTCAAATCATCAACAAAAAGTTACTTTTAGACCCAAATTTGGCGGTTTCAGATCTGGACACCTGGAGGTGTAAATTGAGCAATCTGAAAGCCATAGATTCCATTTTTGAGTTTTCAAAAAGTCCAAAGTGGAATCATTCACCACCTTTGGTGAATGAGTCCTAGCCTAAGCTCAATTTTTGGATTTTTAGATTTTTGAGTACCCTTTTGTCAGAAATAGGCTCTAGTACAGTCACCTAGAACTGGGACTGATTTTCCATGCTTGGAAAATGAGTCCCACTAGGCCTAAATTTTAGTATCGACAGCCATCTAGATGTATTTTCCAGCCTTCATCAATATCTCAGGTGCACACTTTCAGTTTGATTCATTTCTGTTAAGTTTTGCATTCATTTCTAGTTCATTCTTGCAATACACAATGTGTTTTCAAACAATTCATAATTCTTATATTTTGCATGCATGTTTGATCAATTTCATAGTTTAGCAGCACTTAGATCAATTCATTTACATCATATCACATTGCATACACCCCTATTTGAATTTACATAAGCATTTTTTGATCTAATCTCTCTCCTTTTGGGTGAAAAACCCAATAAGTGCAAGAGAAGCATTAGGTTCCCAAAAATCTGTCATAGATTCTCATCGATGGGATCTTGTAGCACCATAATTTATCTTCTTCACCAATAGGATAGATATTAGGAGAGGGGGAAATTTTATTTTTGTCCATAATTTCATCTTTTCTCGCTAAGGTCTCATTCTCTTGTGCCATAATATCTACCCTAGTAGGAGAGCTTTTAGGAAAGTGACAAACAATAGGTTCATCACATTTCAATATTAGATTTTGTGAAGTAGCTTCATCACACATAAGCTAGGCATCAAGACAAAAGCAACTATAAGTTTCATGATTACAAATGATTGGCCTTTTTTGTTCAAATAGGTCTTCCCAAATGGTAGGGGCATTAGGGAAGGGAGGAATAAGATTCTCATGAGTCTCAATAAGGATATCTTCTAACACTAAACTATCTTCTTCATGTCTAGATAGAAGATATTAGAAGAAGGAAATGTTTGATTGTCATTATTATCTACATTTACATCCCCATGTCCTATAATTTCTTCCCAAGGGGGAGGAGAAGGAAGACAAGAAAAAATTTCATGATCTTCAATGATTGTATCTTCTTTCACCAAGATACCTTTTGGAACCAAGGAAAATGGGGGAAATGTGTATGAATGCATTCACACCCACTTTCCAAGAGGCTCCACTCAAGGATAACTCTAGAGACTTCAATGCAAAAGAGAGCAAAATCTAGCAGTAGGGCTATCTTGGGGATTGAATGATGTCTAATTAGGGGTTCACCACCAAGTGTAAACTTGGAAAAGATAATATGCTGGAAAACACAATGTGAAATTAAGATGAATGAAAAATAACCTAGAAGATGTTGTAAAACACAACGTGATATGAAAACTAAATCTAAATGACCTAAGAAGGTGAAAAAAATGCATTAAAAAGCTATGAGACTGGAAGTGTGCACTTGAAAGACTGAAGAAGGCGGAATGGAGGTCTAGATCACTAAAAAATATGTTGTTGAAGTTGATTGGGACTCACATGCTAGGCTGGGAAACTCAGTCCAGTTTCTAGGAAAATGCATAGGAGTAGGTTTCAGCCAAAAGGGTATCCAAATTTGTTAAAATCTTGATAAGGCCTATACAATGGGACTCATTCACTAATAGTGAAAAATTAGTCCACTTCTACTTTTCTAGGAATTCTAAAGTGGATTATGTGCCTCTCGGTTCGCTCTACTCTTTTTGATTGATTTCCGGATCCAAAACTACAAAATACCATCTGTAGGTCTTCTCCAAGGCTTGATGACAACTTTCACAACTTTTCTCCAAATTTTCTTCTTGGTAAATATGTAACCTAACTCTACAAATTACACATAGGAAGAGGGAAAAATGTTGTTGGGGTTAGTGAATAGGGGTTTCCCTTAGTCAAACCCCTTGTTGGTAATTCAACCTTGAAATATAATGAAGAATGAAAAGAGAATGATGAATGAACACAAGAAAATGTTGCAACTCACAAACCCTTGCAATAAAAGGCTGCAAACATGTAAGTAATGGCTCTAATGGATGTAGTTCTTGACTCTTTCTTGATGTTGATAGATCTTGAATGAAGCTCTTGCTTGAATCACAAAATCCTACACCACAATTGTTAGCTATAAAACAACATGATGCAAGCGGTCTTTGAAATGATGGATGACAATTGAAGAATGCTCTATAATGCTTAATAATCTGCCCTTGACATTCCTTGAATGCCCTTGTGAGTAAAATACCAAAAAAAATTTGATTTAGATTTGAATTTTGGTCACATGGGACTCATTCGCCCAAGGTGGCGAATGAGTCCCATCAAACATAATGTATGGGACCAAAAATGAGAAGTACTTCAAAATGTGTGAAACCTACATCAAGGCCAAAAAGATCTAGGTGGGAATCATTTTCCCAAGCTGGCTAATGAGTCCTAGACACTAAATCTAGGCCACACAAGCTAGGAACACCTGAATTATGATTGGTTACTGATTGGTTGGTGCTGCCACAATAGTGGTTTACAATTTCTGGGAGGAACTGATTTTTGTTGAAATCACATATTTTTAGAAAATATAATGATTTAAGCCTTGAAAATTTCCATTTAAAGAATTCCAATTGAAGAGGGTTTGATCAAACTACCTTAAATAAAACCCTCTTGGATAGAACTCTGCCCGTATTAAACCATACCTATAACAGAGTCTCCTTTACACCTATCAAAATGCTAATAAAAAACCACTTTTGATATACCTTTTGGGGGATCAAATGAATTCATTTAAAATTTATTTTTTGAAAGTATGTAGTCCTTACTATAAGCTTTCCAAAAATTATAATTTTAAATAAATTTAATTTGATTATTACATTTTTTTAATTTCTCGTGAATGTAGGTTTTTCACCAGAAATCAAGCTCTTTGTTCTACACATATAGAAAAATAGTAGATTATTAAAAAAAAATTAAAAAAATATTAGTGCACTATATATTGAAGTCCTTGATCCAACAAAGAAAATAAAATTGAATTTTGATGCATACAAAAAAAGTAACGCGTTATACGGTCGCGCCATGTCTGAATTATAATTGGTTCGAATTCAAAACTTGATTAAAGAAAAAATATTCAATAAAAAGCTATCTAACCAAGTGGAAGCACTAGATATCAAAGTTTCAAATACAAATTCAAAAGAATTAGAATTTTATCCTTCATGGAAAAAAGTTATGCATTATACGGTGAGCGCCACTTTTTAAAAATGTTGTTTTCTGAAAAAACTAGTTTTTGAGAGAGATGGAAAAAGAAGTGCAATCTGATTCCAAAATTTTTGAAAAAAATATATTTAAAATCTATAGACAAAATGTCACGAAACTCTAGTTTTCATCATCTTCAAATTCCTTATGGTTTAGCTGCTATAGCTGCCTGAAAGTGAAGATTTAGTTTTAAAAAAAAAATTTAGTGTCCAGTTTGGCCAAAAATTGTAAACCACTATTGTGGGATCACCGATCTGATTATCCTCAAAAAGATGTAATAAATGAGGCTTGTGGATGTAAAATGGGTCCAAGTATTAAAGCATAAGAAAACCCAATTATTAATGACAAGCCTAGAAAAGTGTGAAAGTGTTTTACAACACTTTACAACACTCCAAATAAGGAAAGATTAATGTTGATTTTGATTAAAAATAGGTTTATTATCTTTAATTATTTGATAAAACCCTAGGAAAGTGTGAAAGTGTGTTACGACACTTCACAACACTTTTGAAAGGTATCATTAAAATACATTAATTCATAAGGTCCCTAGACTTATGTGAATGTGTAACCACATTACAACACTAAATCAAGGAATCATTATGCAAAAATCACAAGGAGTGCCCAAACAAGTCAGAAAAAGTAGAAGGGTTATTTTTTTAGTGACTCCATTTAGACTCCACTTTAGTGAGATGATGAACCTACTTCGAACTCACACTAAAGTAGACAAAAATGCATCAAGGGGGGTTTGAATGCCACAATTCTAGCAAGAAATGATGGCAACAATCAAGAGGGGTGATCAAGCCCCCAGAATCAAGATCCAGTAACTAACTAACATTAGCAAAAAGGAACACACATGAGAATGATATAAAGAGAAATGACAAGGCCAAGCATATATTGCCAAAGATGAAAAAGAAAATGAAAGAAATAAAAGTGATAAAAAGATTCAGATCAAGTTTTGACCATTTGTCCATCCTGATGTGGATTAGATCTAGGTTGTTTGTCTAAAAAATGCATACTCACTCTAAGGTGACAAAAATTTTGGTTGTCCGCTAGGTGAGAAGTCCTAAAAGGTGAGGAACATACACTCATGGCTGGTATGCACGCACAAACACAAAAGTGGCTATGGGGAAAGTCATGCCTTAGAATGGGCTTCTCGCTCAACCATACCAAAATTATACCTCCTGATAACTTTAATAAGGTGCCACACAAAAGTGATTTTCAAACTTAACAAGGCAAGCAAAACCTCTTATGCTTGGAGCTCATGAAGAAACAGGATGGCACCACAGGCATGCAAGTTGTGTTATGCAAGGTGTCCATATAATAAAAAATGCAACATGCAACATGCAAAGAATGTTCAAAGGGGTCTTGCTTAGTTCATGTGAGGTCTTCAACTTAGGGAACATTGTGCCTAATGTCTCCAAAAGAGGACCAATCAGAGAGTAGAGAATTCAAAACTTAGTGGATGTAGTGTGTCACATCAAGCCACTAAGAGGAATGCAATATGCTAAGAGAGATCATTCTCTTGGAGGAAATTACACCCAATGTCATCCAAAAAGTAAAAATTGCATCATATGAAGTAAGAAGGCTGCACTAAGAACCAAGAAAAAGGAAAATACAAAAGAATAATGCCAATGTATGCCCCCACTTTAAAGAAATTGCTAAACACCATGTTGTGAGAAATTACTTTAAAGTAGAAAATGAAAATGCAAACAAGAAAATAAGACATGAGAGCCAACTTGGAAAAGCCCTATTCCAAGTCATTTGTTTTCAAGTAAAGCTACGTCATGCAAGAGAAAAAGAAAAGAAAGGGGTTGCCCCCAAAATGGAAACACCAAACACATAAGGTATGTATGGATTTGGGGTCAGTATGTTCTTTGTTGTAATGATTTTTAGAGAGCTTGGAACTATCATCATCCCCTAAATAAACATAGAATTGGAAGAATGACATAAAGAGAGTGAAAAATAAAAAAAAACCTTTTGGGTCAACATGAAAGAAACATAGGGTGTCTCGACGCCTTGCGTCATCCCCAAAAGGAAAACACAAGACAAATGAAAAGAAAAGGATCAAGAAAAAGGAAAAGCTTCTAGGTCAACATGAAGGAGACATGAATGTCTTGATGCCTTTTGTCATCCAAAAAATGAATTTAAGACAAGACAAATGAAAAAGAGAAATTGAAAAGGAAAAAAGGAAAAAGAAAATCCTTTTGGGTCAACATGGAAGAGACATAGGGTGTCTTGATGCCTTATGTCATCCCCAAAAGGAAAACACAAGACAAATGAAAAAGAAAAATTGAAAAGGAAAAAAGGAAAAGGAAAATCCTTTTGGTTCAACATGGAAGAGAAATAGGGTGTCTCGACGCCTTGCATCATCCCTAAAAGGAAAACACAAGAAAAAGATAAAGATTTAAAAGCGAAAGCGATACATGACATAGAGAAGAATGAAGGTACAAATAGAGGAATGCCACAAAGAGAGAGAACCTAAAACAAAATGTCATGGGGGATCACATTACACACATGAAATCACACAAACAAAATGAAAAATAAATAATGCAAAAGACTAGTAAGGCAAATGCATGTCAACTTATGAGCAGGTCATCCGCCTCCCAATCTTAGTCTATATAATCAAAAGGTGGAAAAAAAACCTAAGGGACAATGACAAATGAATTACAAGGACAAGGCTATCAACTTCTTGCCCCCACTGAGTGTGAGACAATAATGAGACAAGGTAGATGATGGGAAAGGTCATGTAATAGTGAGAACATAATGTTCTACAACTGTTACATGATTTGGGGTGAAACAATATTAAGTTAGGAAATCACATGATGGAAATCATTTCCATCAAAGTGAAATTTTTTCAATACTAACTCAAGTGCACAACATTCATTGATATTGTGTCCAAGAACTCAATGATATGCACAATGTGGGACTTTTGCATCTTTAGGATATAGAACTAATCGATTCATAGGTGGTAATGTTATCAGTTCTTTGTTCAAAAGTAATTGTAGTTTCCTTTCACTTTCGGGTGGTGGCCGAGGAGACTTTAGTTTTTCTAACTTGTAAGGCCTCTTGTGTTTGCTAGATTCACCCTTTTCTTTAGTTCAATGCAGAGGAGGACCTAAGGTGATCCTCACATCCTTGTCATTATTATGAGTAATTGATTGTTCTTTAGGAAAAAAGGATATTTAGATCGGGAGGAGAATCAAAGATCACCATACCATCATCTCGAAGCCCTAGGTATTCTCTAGGAGGCTTGTTGTTATGAGAGGAATCTTGATATCCTAATCCCTTTGTGTTTTCATCAGTTGGTTTTTACTGTAAGAGTTGATGAATTTCATGTTCACTTGTTGTGTCACATCCTTGTTTGTTCAAGATTGTGAAGCCTTTTCCATATGTTTCTACAAGATTGATAGGAGTGTTGGTTACTTTAGTATCATAAAATGGTTGAGTGTTTGCTTGTCTAGAGGACCTAGGTTCACTTGTTATAGGGAACTTAGGTTCAAATTTTGTTTCAGGATGTAAGTAACCGAACATATCAAGAGGTGGTATTGTAGGAAGATGTTATTTCAAGGATGGATAGAAGGATGCATTAGCTTCAAGGTTGTCAAGACAATCGTTTAGGAACCTATTCATGCTATCATCACCTTCTCCAGTGATGTCAACATCATGAGGAGGACATGCATTAGGAGTTGAGTGAGCATGAGTGAGTTCAATGTCATTAGGGTCATTTCCAAAAGCACAACTTGACACATCTATTAAGGACTTTAATGACATCCAAAGCTTGTTAAAACACATATACATGATGCAAATTTTAGATTCCAAGCTATGCAATAATGTGATAAATGAAAATTTGATTCTAAGCAATGCACAAGATGAATGAATTTAAGTTACATGCAATGAATTGAGTGAAACAAAAGATATATAAATTGAAACAAGAGGTAATAGTAGCAAACAGAAACTTAGAAAATGAACTGTAAATACCAAAAAATGTAGTACAAAGTATGCAAAGGGATTGATTCACCCAAGGTGGCGAATGAGTCCAGGTACTAATTTTTTTGAAAATTTTCAAGATTTTTGAATTAAATTTTATGCTTTTTCTATTTTCTGATGCAAATTTGAGATGCAAATGTAGAATTTTACTAATTTTCAACGAAATTAAATGCAATAATGCAAGCTAAATGTGCTTTTCACTAATGCAAAATATAAAACCCTAGAATACAAATTAACCAATGAAAAACCTAATGCAATGTTAAATATGGGATGTAAATGAACTCCAAATCAGAATAATGATGTCCTAGATGCAGGTTCACCAAAATGGAACCAAGGAAAATGGGGGAATGTGTATGAATGTATTCACACCCACTTTCCAAGAGGCTCCACTCAAGGATAACCCTAGAGAATTTAATTCAAAAGAGAGTGAAATATAGCAATAGGGCTATCCTGGGGATTAAATGATGTCTAATTAGGGGTTCACCACCAAGTGCAAACTTGGAAAAGACAATATGCTGGAAAACACAATGTGAAATTAAGATGAATGCAATATAACCTAAAAGATGTTGTAAAACAGAATGTGATATGCAAACTAAATCTAAATGACCTAAGAAGGTGAACAAAATGCAATAAAAAGCTATGAGATTCAAAGTGTGCACTTGGAAGATTGAAGAAGGTAGAATGGAGGTTTGGATCACTAAAAAATCTATTATTGAAGTTGTCTAGGACTCATACGCCATGCTAGGTGAATTAATCTAGTTTTCGAGAAAATGCACAGGAGCAAGTTTCAGCCAAAAGGGTATCCAAATATGTAAAAATCTTGATCATGCCTCTATAGTAGGACTCATTCACCAATAGTGGCGAATCAGTCCACTTCTTCTTTTCTAGAAATTTTGAAGTAGATTCCATGCCTCTTGGTCTACTCTGCTCTTTTTGACTGATTTACGGATCCCAAATTGCAAAATAACACATGTAGGTCTTCTCCAAGCTTCTCTAAGGCTTGAAAACAACTTTGACAACTTTTAGGGGCTTGACAACTTTTCTCCAACTTTTCTTCTTGGTAAATCTGTAACCTAGTTCTGCAAATCACACACAAGAAGAGGGACAAATGTTGTGGGGGTTAGTGAATAGGGGTTTTCCTTGGTCAAACCCCTTGTTGGTAATAAAACCTTGAAATAGAATGAAGTATGAAAAAAGAATGATGAATGAACAAAAGACAATGTTGCAACTCACTAAACCCTTGCAATAAAAGGTTGCAAGCATGTAAGTGATGGCTCCAATGGATGTGGTTCTTAAATCTTGCTTGATGTTGATAGATCTTGAATGAAGCTCTTGAGTATGTGTAGGATCATCATGGAAAAAATAGGTCCTTAAGTGGCGAAAAATTCAAAAAAATTAGAGTTAGGCAACTTGACGTAAAAATTTGAATAAGTTATCTATATTATTTCAAAAATATGTAAGAATAGAATCTGTAGCAAATTGAATGTAGTTTCTAAATTACTAGGGTTTTTTTTTTAAATCTATTCGGTGAAAATTTGAAATTTCAATGTAGTCGCACTTAAATTTTAGGGAAAAAAAGAAGTAGGTGTCAATGCAGGAGCACCCTAGAACCACAATAAAATGATAATATTTTTTTTATACTTTATTTTAGATATAAGTAGAGGACTCATGTCCCAATGTGATTAATATTTTTTCATAATTTTTTTCAAGTAAATAATCAATTATGAATTTTTTATTACAAATTTTAAAAAATATAAAATCTCATATGTATGACCACCTTAACTTGGTCAAAACTTCATGAAATTCAGTTTTTTTTAATCCTATAGTATGCGAAGCATAGAATGTGACACATGTTTTAGATTCAAAAAATGTGATACCATTTGAAAGTTATAGATGTTTTTCAATCAGCCTATCAATCAGGGTTTTAGTTGTAATTCAAATGGAAAATGAATAATAATAATTTATTAAATTCAAAGTAAACCATAATTTATATTGGTGGAAAGCTAAGAATCTCTTTTAAAAACCCTTTTCATTTTATCAATTTTGGGTAAAAAAAAGTCGTCAGCCACATACCCTACACATACCCATCATATTGCCACTTTTTGGCCCATCATGATCTTGCACATACCCTCTTGCTTGAATCACAAAACCCTACACCACAATTGTTAGCTCTAAAACAACATGATGCAAGCAATATTTGACATGATGGATGACAATTGAAGAATGCTCTTTAATTCATGATAATCAACCCTTGAAATGCCATGAATGCTCTTGTGAATGCTCAAATTCTCTTGCAAACTCTTGAATGTAAGTAAAATTTTCTAGGTGTTAAATATGAGTGGAAGAACTTTGTATTTATACTTAATTATGCAAGAATTCCCAAAATTACAATACTACATGCTGACATCAGATCTAGGAGAATAAAATACTGCCAAAAATTTGATTTAAATTTAAATTTTGGTCACATGGGACTCCTTCACCTGAGGTGGAAAATGAGTCTCATCAAACATAATGTATGGGACCAAAAATGAAAAGTACTTAGAAATGTGTGAAACCTACATCGAGGCCAAAAAGACCTAGGTGGGACTTATTCATCCAAGGTGGTGAATGAGTCCCAAAAACTAAATATGTGCCACACAAGCCAGAAACACCTGAATTATGATCAGTTACTAATTGGTTTCAGGATTATCCTCAAAAAGATGCAATAAATGAGACTTGTGGATGTAAAATGGGGCCAATTAAAGCATAAGAAAGCCCAATTATTAATGACAAGCCTAGAAAAGTGTGAAAGTTTGTTACAACACTCCAAATAAGGCAAGATTATTGTTAAATTTGATTAAAAATAGGTTTATTATCTTTAATTATTTGTTTAAACCCTAGGAAAGTGTGAAAGTGTTTTACAACACTTCACAACACTTTTTCAAGGTACCATTAAAATCCATTAATTCATAATGGACCAAGACTTAATGTGAATGTGTCAACCAAATTACAACACTAAATCAAGGCATCATTAAACCAAAATCACAAGGAGAGCCCAAACAAGCTAGAAAAAGTAGAAGGGTTAATTTTTTGGTGACTCCACCTTCGTCACCAATGGGAGAGGTATCAGGAGAAGAACAATTATGATTATCATGATTATTGATGCTTGCATCCTCTTTTGTCAAAGCTTTAGTGGATGATCTAGGAGAGATGAATTCATCAAGGGCTTCATCTAACATTGCAAAGTCATCACCACTAAAGGGTTTTAATGATATGTTTTCTCTAAGGTTAACCATTTTTGTTGTTTGTTTCTTTTGATGTTTTTAGTTTTTAGTTTTTCATTTCTACTGACTACTAAATGTAATCTGATCTAAGTGAACTAGGAACTAATACTAAAAATGAAAAGTGCAAGAGTCTAATTCTATCCACAATTGCCATGAATGTAAATTATGCTACTTCTAATGATTTGAATGTAACAAAAAGTAGTCAAACTAAAAAATAAAAGCAATAACAACAAAAAAAAGCTTAAAAACAATAAATTTAACTTTGTAAAATGTTGTTCAAAATATGCAAAGTGACTGATTCACCCAAGGTGGCGAATGAGTCCCAGTAGGGATTTTTTTCAATTTTTTTTGAATTTTTTAGTTCATTTTTGTGCTTTCTATGCTGTATGATCTAGATCTAAGATGCAAATGTAGATTATGATTTTTTTTTAATGAAATTAGATGAAAAAATGCATATGTTTTTTTAATGAAATTAGATGAAAAAATGCATATGTGTTTTTAATGAAATTAGATGAAAAAATTCAAGCTATATGAGCTTTCATTAATGCAAAAATTTAAAACCCTAGAATGCAAATTAACCAATCCAAACCCTAGTGCAAAGTTAATGCAAGCTAAATCTAGGATAATGATGGACTCCAAATCAAAAACTTGAAGGTACTCTAAATGCATTTTAACCAAAATGATTAGTTGAAAAATGGATTTTTTTTATGGTTTAAGACATAGAACATCACTTTTCTCCAATTAACATTTAAGGATCCACTAGAGATCTCAACCTAATGAAGAATGAAGGAGGAGATTTGATAGTAGGGTATCTTAGGATATGATTTCAGATTACAAGAGGCATTCACCAACAAGTTTAGACTTGGAAATACAATGCAATGAAGAATGAATTGTAAAACCCTAGCTTGATGCAATGCTTCAATGAATGACCTATGAATGACCATGAAACAAAATGGAAAGCTACAAAACTGAAAGTGTGCACCTAGAATTTAGAGAGAGATGGAATGGATCTCTAAAATCATGATTTTTTTCTTTTTAGGCCTAGTGGGACTCATTCGCCATTTTGGGTGAATCAATCATAGATTAGGGTTTCTGTAAAGGAATAGGTTTCTCGAAAAAGGGTATCTGAAACTACAAAAATATCAAAATTGACCCAAAATGGGACTCATTCACCAATCTTGGTGAATGAGTCCACTTAGGGTTTTCTAAAACTTGAAGGTATGAATTTGGTCTTTAACGTCTTCTCTTCCTATTCCTCTTGATTTCTGAATCTAAAACTATCAATTTCGAGCATGTAGGTGACTTTTTGTGAAGATGATGACCTATAAAATGGGGAGACAACTCCAACAACATTATAACCTATTATTCAATGATCTTCAAGTCTTCGAAGCACCTATATCTACAATCACACAATGAAAGAGAGAGAGAGAAAATGTTGATTGTTAGGGAATAGGGGTTTACCTTGGTCACACCCCTTTTAGGTAATTAAACCAAATGATGAAATAAGACAATGAATCATGAACATGAAGTAATGAAATTAGAACCTTTCCATGATGATGGATCTTGAACTACTACAACAATTGATGAAGAATCTATCCTTGAATGCCTTATAAATGATCTTGAAAGCTATCTTGATGTCCTTGTGAAGACTTGAAATGCTTAACTCTTGAGTGTTTGACTTGATGACATGAATTTATGATGTTGCTTATTATGAAATGAGGATTTGAAAGCTCCAGTAACTTATATAGGAAATCCACTCACATGACCATTAATTTGATCCCCAAGGCCAACATTAAAGAAATTTGAACTTAAAACCTAAATTTTCCCGCTCAAACATCAAAAAATAGATCAAATAGGACACATTCGCCATCTTGGGCGAATGAGTCCCACCTAGATGTGACCCATTCACCCAAAGTGGCGAATGGGTCCCACAGTGGCTATTTTTCTAGTTAGGATGTCGAGGAGTGAAGAAATTAAGCTTATATGTTGATTTTGTCAGGTTTTGATTAAATTATGCCTTGAGATGCACAATATGGGATCATAGGAGCCTATTAATCATTATATAAAGGCCATAAATGCAATAGGTCCCAAAATCCATTGTGAAAGTATAAATAAATACACTTTACAACACCAAATTAAGGAAAAATTGGGTCTATTTAACTTAGAAGGGCCCTAAATCCAATATGAATGTGTAAAACACATTACAGCACTAGATTAGATCCATTTTAGTTTACAAGCCTCCTAGGGTTAATGTGAAAGTGTAAATAGATACATTTTACAATATTAAATTAGGATATAGTTAGGTTAATTTAGCTTAAAAAGGTCCCAAGACCTAATGTGGATGTGTAAAACACCTCACAACAATAGATCAAGGTGACATTAAGCCCAATTTATCATTAATTATTCCGATATCAAGTGTGAAAATGCAAAGGGATACAATTTTCTATGCTACATTAATTAACTAATTTTTCTCCTTAATTAAATGAATTATTTAATTCATTTAGGTGCACATTCCCACCAAAAGGAATATTCTAAAATTTAAATTTAAAAATATCACCCCTCCAAAAGGGTATGTATAGGATCATCATGGAAAAAATAGGCCCTTAAGTGGCAAAAAATTCAAAAAATTTAGAGTTAGGCAACTTGAAGTAAAAAATTGAATAAGTTATCTATATTACTTTAAAAATATGTTAGAATAGAATCTGTAGCAAATTGAATGTAGTTTCTAAACTACTAGGTTTATTTTAAAAAGAAAAATCTATTTAGTGAAAATTGAAATTTCAATGCAGAGTACTTAAATTTTAGGAAAAATAAGAAGTAGGTGTTTTTCACCACCCTAACCACAATAAAATTATAATATTTTTTATAATATTTTAGATATAAGTAGAGGACTCATGTCTCTCGATGTGATGATATTTTTTTGTAATTTTTTCCAAGTAAATAATTAATTATGAATGTTTTATTACAACTTTTAAAAATATAAAACTCGTATGTCCACCACCTTAACTTGGTCAAAACTTTATGAAATTCAATTTTTCATTTTAAATCCTATAGTATGTGAAGTAGAATGTGATGCATGTTTTGGATTCAAAAATGTGATACCGTTTGAAAGCTATAGATGTTTTTCAATCAGCCTATCAATAAGGACTTTAGTCATAATTCAAATAGAAAATGAATAATAATTATTTATTAAATTCAAAGTAAAGCATAATTTATATTGGTGGAAAGTTGAGAATCTCCTTTAGAAACCATTTTCATTACATCAATTTTGGGTAAAAAAAAGTCGTTAGCCACATACCCTACACATACCCATCATATCACAACTTTTTGGCCGATCATGATCCTGCACATACCTAAAATACCTAAAATATCTTCCTAAAATTTAGGGAAGAGCTTTAGTTAATTGAACATTTCCTCTTCATATATGTCTCCTTACTCCTTAATTCACTCTCAACCAGTGATCTCATCTTTAAATCTCCATCACCGAACAATATCCTGAAATCTATAAAATAAGCCTTAATCCTTCATCAATGATCCCTCCTCAATGTTTTGAGCTATTTTGAAGAAAAAATAGGGTTTATCAAAAAGAATTTATCAAGATGATGAGCTACTAACCTTTTTCTATAAAACATGCAATTATGTATATGATATGATGCAAATAGCAATCAAAATATACTCTTGACTATTATAACAACAATGAGGGAAGTTTCTAGAGGATGAAAGAGTGTGTACCTTCCTAAAAAAGTGTTGTTTTGAGGTCACTGAGGACTCACTCGCCCAAAGTGGTGAATGGGTCCCTGTTATGGTTTTTGAAAGCTGAGTTATGGTTTTTTTTCTTCAATGTTTTCACTTCCAGGTCCTTAGTGTTCAACTACCAAAATTTTGAAACAAATTTTGTAGCTTCATTTTCATGTTCTTGCAATGTTGATGAAAACTTTACAACTTGAAAATTTTGACAAATTTTGTTCCAATCTTGTTCTCCACTTGATTTTCAACCTAAAACCTGCAATCACATATCAAATGAAAAGCAAAACTTGTTGATTGTTAGAGAATAGGGGTTTACCTTGGTCAAACCACATTTATGTAATTAAACCTTATGATGAAACAATGAAACATCAACATGAAACATGAAACATGAACAATGATACCTTGGATGATTTATTGGAATGTAAATCTACAAACTAGCATTAAGTGGCCATGAATAATGTAGATCTTTATCTTGAATTGGATGTGAAACAATGTTTAACTTGGATTTTCAATGCTACATCAACACACACTAGCTCAAAAACATGCTTTATGCACTATTCCTTTGACATGATAATATGACCTTGAATTTCTAAAATAAAGCTTCAATAATATTCCCTTGAATTCCCTTGAAGTGCTCTATAATTATCTTGTGAAATTTTTGTTGATTGCTTCAGGATTGGTTAGATTTTCCTCTCTAGGATGAAACTATGTGAATTAACCTTATATTCATACTAAATCTAAGGATTAACCCCAAAATTCAAATAATCCAAGTTGACATCAGATCTAGTATTCAAAATCATTAAATTTCCACCACAAATAAATTCAAAAATGGGTTTCCTAGGTAAGGAGGATCCATTCACCCAAAGTGGTGAATGGGTCCTAACACAATTCTCTAGGACCAAGCTTCGGGGAGCTAAAATAACATTAAAAACCCACCTCAAATATGCTAAAAACAAGAGTTTCCTAGGTAAGGAGGGTCCATTCACCCAAAGTGGTAAATGGGTTCTAGCACAATTTTCTAGGATTCCAAATTTGTCAATTTAAATGTTATGCAATATCATTAATGTGTGTCAGTATAGATCCAAGGTTCGGAAAATGTAGTTAATAAGGCTTAGATTTGAATTTAAGGGGCCAATTAAGCTCAATTAATTAATGAAGCCCTAGATTAGTGTGAAAGTGTAAGAAAACACTTTACAACACCCTAAATAAGGCACAATTAAGTCTATTTTATCATTAATTGTTAATTCCCAGACTAAGCGTGAAAAAGGGTTACTTTTTTTGACACTACATTTTTCCTCCACTTTAGTGAGAATTTTCCACCATGACTAACTCACACTAAAGTAGACATTCAAGACACTTAAGTATGCAACAATAACAAAGATACATAGTCATTCCCTATCAAAGACCAATAAGAGTAAAGGAGAATACATGATCAAGCACAGCCATTCTGACATGATATGAAACATGGTTGTTTGTCTAAGAAAAAGGATCAAGCTTTGATGATCCATCACAATGTAGAACATATCTAGGATATTTTTCCATAACAAGAATCAAGCTTTGATAACCCAATGTGATGTGGAACATATCTAGGCTATTTGTCTGTAACAAGGCTCAAGCTATGATAGTCCAACACGATGCAGAACATATCTAGGTTGTTTGTTTGTAATATGCATGCTCACTCTCGAGTAGTGGAACCTCAGGTAGTCCACTAGGTGAGTTATCCCAATGAGGTGGAAAATGAGAGAATCATATTATCCTCCCATACCATACCAAATTTATCCTCCTAACAACTTCGATAAGGCATCGCAGTGCTATTCTTTTGAATGTTATGTTTGTAAGCTTTTGTTAAAGGTGATTTTGCTTCATTCATGTAAGGTCTTCTTCTTAGGGAACATCACGCCTAATGTATCCAATAGAGAACAAGTCAAGAGTATCAAATTACTACTTATGGGATGCCTTGTTTGCATTGTGCCACGGAGGGAAATTTTATGCTTAGAAATATCACACTATTGGAGGACATCAAACCCAATGACACCACCAAGAAAAGGACATGCCACAAGAGAAAAGAAAATTTTGGATAAAATATACAAAATTTTGAAGGATGTCATTGATGTATGGCCCAACTTTAAAGTGGTTTCTAACACCATTGCTATGAGAAACTACTTTAAAATAGCCAATGTTTTCTCCTAAGACATTAGAGCTTTCCTTGGAATACCCTATGCTAAGTCAAATGTTTCTTAAATAAAGCTATGCCATGAAATAGGAAGGAAGGGTTGCCCCCAAGAATACATAAGGGATCTATGGATTCGGGGTCAGTATGTCTTTGCTATAATGTTGTTTAAGAGCTTGAAACTTTCATCATTCCCCAAATACTCATAGAACTGGAAGAATGACACAAAGAGAGTGAAAACAAAGAAAAAACCTTTCAGGTCAACATGGAAGAGACCTAAATTTCTTGGCACCTTGTGTCATCACTAAAAGGAAAACACAAGACAATGAAAATATAAAGGAAAATCTTTTGGGTCAACATGGAAGAGACCTGAATATCTTGATGCCTTGCATCATCCCCAAAAGGAAAACAAAAGACAAAGAAAAGATAAAAGAAAAGATTTATGACATAGAGAAGAATGTAGATACATATAGAGGAATGTCACAAAAAGAGAGATACATCAAATGAAACATCATAAGGTATCACATTACACACATTCAATCACATAAAGAAATATGAAAAAGCAAACAAAGAAAAAGAATAGTAAGGAACATGCAAGCCAACCTATAGTAGGCAATTTGCATCCCAATCTTGGTCTATATAAGCATAAGGCAGAAAACTATCCAAAGGGACAACGAAAAGTGTTGAACTTGGGGAAGCACCAATTTCAACACTCTTTTTAGGAGATTGGTCATTTAAGCTCATAGAAGAGGAAAATAATGTATTCAATTCATTATGCACTTTTTCATCTATCTTCATAATGTGAATGTCATCGTCGAGATTAATCACAATGGTAGGTTGAATGATAATGTCCATGGAAGGTTCTTGTTTATTTTGTGGTGAAGGTATAGAATCATCATGCATTGCTTCAGGTAAGTTCATATTTTTATTTTCTATGTTTTTCTTGTTTTCTTTAATCTATAACATACGAGCAATAACACGATATCTACGCCTACACTCTCTAGCATTTCAATTTCATTTCAATCTATTGTCAATTTGTGTTTGTGTAAGAGTGGGTTTGTCATTCATAGGTTTCTTCTCTTCCTTGGGAGGAACAAAAGAAACAACATGAGGTTGTTTGACCATTTTCTCTTTAGCTTTATAAACTTGTTTATGTTTAGGAGGGACAATGGGATTATTTTGGTTATCCCGTGGTATCTTATAAGAAATGATAGGAGGATTTGTTATAGGTTGTTATTGGATGTTTGAAAGGGCTTTAGGTTCAAGCATTATTTTGTTAAGGATAGGTGGTTTAGTTATAGTTTGAGGAATATTTCAAATGGATAATTATGTTATGTGGTTTTCCTTAAACTTTTGATATGATTTGAAAAAGAAGTCCTCACAAGGCTTAATAGGTTCCATAGGCTCAGGCCACAAGATATCTAATGAAAAGTTCCCTTGGGAAGATGGGGGATTAAATCCACTATGATGCACATCAAAGATATCATTTCCAAATGAAAACATTAAGCATTTATGCACAACCGAACATATGACATTCATGGAGAGAATCCATGGGTAGCCTAACTTCACATGAAATTGGAATGATTGTGGGATGAATGTGAATGGGACATTTAATGTTTTTGGTCCAACTTTTAAAGGGAGATCTATTCAGCCTATTGTAGGATAAGAAAAAACATTATGCATCTTGATACATGATTTTGATTTATCATATGTATCTTGATAAAGTTCATGCACAAATAGGAATTCTTCGATGATCACATTCTCTCCATAGATGGTATCAATTAATATCCCATTAGTGGGATTATCAATGGTTCGACCAGCTATGTAAAGAGGACCATTAGGTACACGTTTAAGTATGTCATTTTGTGATAAATCAATATCAAGAGGCATTTTAGTTTGGCCCTTACAAGGTCTAGCTTTGATAAAGTTGACTGAGGCATGGATATTATTATTCTCTTGTTTGTTTAAGTTCTCATTTAGGAAAAACTAAGGCTATTGGAAATTTGTGTTCCGTTTCATGTTTTAAGCACTTTCCTTAGATTTTGTAAAGTAGGAATCATACTAATGTCCATCCTTTCAGTAAGGATAAAGTCTTGTAAGTTTTCTATGTTTTCATCTAATCTTTTTATGTCTTCTTGCAAAGAGATGGACATCATGCACATCAATGGAAGTCATGGGAAATGAAGTATGCAAACTATGAGCCATAGAGGGTTGGTTATCAACACTATCAGAAAGAGAGCTAGAAAACCCAAGATCCATAACAAGTGAGATATAGTGGGATGACATGAGCCTCGAACTACGTCTTACAATAGTATTGCTAATAGGACACCAAGTTGTAAAGCTCATACAAGTTTTATAAACTTAGTGTGCAAACCTAAAATGGAAAGGGGAAATGCAATGACCTAGAATAAAATGAAATTTTTAGATTATAAATAATGCACTTTATTGATTAAACAATGCAATAAACTAAAAATGAAATGTTGTAAATGCAATTTTGAATTTTGAAAATGCACTAACTGAAGCAAATTAAGCTAGATTCATTGAATTTAATGAAACAACAAATTAGAAAACTGAAAAAAAAATGTAACAATAGTAAACAAAAGCATGAAACAGAGATTTTAGATTACAAAAAATGCAAATCAACACTTGACTAGGGACTCATTTGCTCCTTGGGGGAAATGGGTCTTGGATGAGAATTTTTGAAATTGTTTCTACTATTTTTTAAGCTTTTTTTCAAGGAGTTTCAGATTCCAGAAAATGTAGTTTAGATTTGATTAGGAACTCATTCATCACTTGAGGCAAATGGGTCCTAGACTAGGGTTTTTGAAATGATTTTTGATTGATTTTTAAGCTTTTTTCAATGTGTTTCAGTTTTAGGTTTGTGATTGTAACTTTCACTTTCAAATTTTTGGAAATGTAATATGAAATGCAAGTTGAAAAGGTAATTAAATGATGAATGCAAAGACCTAGCTTGAAATGCAATTTTGTTTTTATTTTCAAATACAAATTTATGTGATCTAGATGATATGCAAAATGGCTTATTTATTTTTGTACTTTTAAAATTTAAAACAATGCAAAACAATAGAATTCTAAAACCCTGGATGAGATGCATGTTTGAATGCAAATTAAGATACCCTAAATGAGATCCAATTCAATGTAAATGAATACAAGATCTAGCCTAGGATGAGAAGAAAGGCTCCAAGATTAGAAAATTAAAATATTCAATAAGTCAGGTTCACCATTATATTTTGAAGAAAAAATAGGGTTTATCAAAATGAATTTATCAAGATGAACTCTAATGTTTGCTATAAAACATACACTTATGTATATGATATTATGCAACTAACAATTAGAAAACACTTCTAATTGTTATAACAACAATGAGGGAATTTTTGAGAGGCTGAAACAATGTGTACCATACTAAAAAAGTGTTGTTTTGAGGTCATTGAGGATTCATTCGCCCAAAGTGATGAATAAATCCCTGTTAGGGTTTCTGAAAAATGTCTTTTGGGTTTTGTTCTTCAATGTTTGCAATTCTAGGTCCTTAGTGCTCAATTACCAAAAGTTTGAAACAAATTTTGTAGCTTCGTTTTGGTGTTCTTGCAATGTAGATGACAACTATACAACTTGACAATTTTGAAAACTTTTGTTCCAATCTTGTTCTCCACTTGACTTTTAACCTAAAACCTGCAATCAAATATCGAAGGAGAAGAAAAAATTTCCGGTTGTTAGAGAATAGGGGTTTTCCTTAGTCAAACCCCATTTAGGTAATTAAACCTTATTATGAAACAATGAAACATGAAACATGAAACATGAACAATGATACCTTGGATGATGTCTTGGAATGTAAATATGCAAAATAGCATGAAGTGGCCATGAATAATGTAGATCTTGATCTTGAATTGGATGTGAAATGATGCTTAACTTGGATCTTCAATGCTACGTCGACAAACACTAGCTCAACAACATGCTTGATGCACTATGCCTTTGACATGATAATATGACCTTGAATTGCTGCAATAAAGCTTCAATAATCTACCCTTGAATTCCTTTGAAATGCTCTATAACGCTTATGTGAAAATTCTCTTGATTTCTTTAGGATTGCTTAGATTTTCCTCTCTAGGATGAAATTATGTGAATTAACCTTATATTTATACTAAATGTAAGGATTAACCCTAAAATTCAAATGATCTAAGATGACATCAAATCTAGGATTCGAAATCATTAAAATCTCACCACAAATAAGTTCAAAAATAGGTGTCCAAGGTAAGAAGGACCCACTTGCCCAAAGTGGCGAATGGGTCCTAAAACAATTTTCTTGGACCAAGCTTCAGGGAGGTGAAATAACATTAAAAACCCACCTCAAATATGCTAAAGAAAAAAGGTGTCCTAGGTAAGGAGGACCCATTCACCTAAAGTGGCGAATGAGTCCTAGCACAATTTTCTAAGACTCCAACTTTTCTAATTTAAATGTTATGCAATATCATTAATGGCTGTCAGGATAGATCCTTCAGAAAATGTAATTAATAAGGCATGGATTTGAATTAAACGAGCCAATTATGCTCAATTAACCTCAATTAACTAATAAATACCTAGATTAGTGTGAAAGTGTAAGAGGACACTTTACAACACCCTAAATAAGGCACAACTAAGTCCATTTTGTCATTAATTCTTAAGTCCCAAACTAAGTGTGAAAAAGGGTTACTTTTTTTTACACTACATGAGCTAATTGGTAATTCTCTCCAATTGACCTTAAATCACCAATATTTTGAAGATTTTGCACATTTGTGTTTACTTAAGGATGAACAATACAACATATCAAAGCCTAATTCAACAATGGAATAAGAAATTGCACTTTTGAGTCAGGAAAAAATAGGGTTTGATTTAGTTAATTCTCTCATTGCTTGTTTATTTCATTTGATTATATTTTTTCATTTCATTAGTAATGAGTTTAATTATTTCAATTGGGTTTTGGTTTCTGATTGAATCTAACTCTTATGTTAAATGAGATAGTGATTGAAATTTGAGGATATTAAAGGTTTTTATTGTAAAAATAAAGTAAAATTAAGGCATTATGTAGAGGAATATTGTAAATAAAGAACCAATTTTAAGGTAATTAGCAAGGGATTTAATAGATGAATCACTAAATATGAGGTAGTTTTCATCATATCCAAGGTCATGATCCCTATATGAAGTGTGGGTTGATTAACTAAGGTGTTGTAAATATCATTAGTAGAATAAAAAAAATGTTTTGGATTATGCGAAATGTGTAGAGCTAGGTGAATGTTATTGAAGAAGATAGAAGAAGAGGCCATAATTCTATATATGATGAAACTAGTAAATAAATTAAAGGAAGAGGAGCTATGAGCTAGAGAATGTATCATTTTTTATAAATCTTGGAATAAGAAGGTATAGATTAGTTAAAGATGTTGAATATATTTCTAAAAATTGTAAGTCACCTATGATTGATATTGATAGTTATTCTAATTGTTTGAATTTGGCTATGAACCAAAATTTTGGTGTTGTTCTATGGACTTCTCTTGCACTCTCAGGATCTTTCACCTAAAAGGAGAGATATAGAACCCAAAAATTGAAGTGGTTCACTCAAATAAAGGATTATATGATGTAATTAAGACTAAATGCAATGATGTAGATGCAACTAAATGATGTAATTGACTAATTATTAATGAAAAACTAATGTAATATGTAATATTTGAAAACACAACGAGGTTTGCAAAAAGCTTAAAATGATGAACAAAAATGCAAATGAAACTAAACAAAAAGTTGTATTTTAGAATGTGTGCACCTGCAAAGCTAAAGATGACTGGAAAACACTCCAGATTTCTGGTAAATTTGAATTTTATGTTGACTGGAACTCATTCACCACCTTGGGCGAATCAGTCCTAGGAAAGGGTTTTCTACCCATAAACTAGCTTCTACTCATTGGGTATCAGGATCTGCATCTAACTCTGAAAGTCACTTCATGAGGAAATCATTTTCCATCCATGGTGAATAAGTCCACTTTCAATTTTCTACAAATTCAGATCTTTGTTCTACACCTTGTCACCTACACAATCCTTTTTTACAGGAACCCAAATTGGGATCTTAGAAAATTCTTGCAAAATAGCTTAAAACTTGTTGTCTAATGGGGGGTTTTCCTTGGTCAAACCCCTATTTGGGTAATCAAACCTTAAATGTACAAAAATCTACATAAAACCCTAGCCTTAAGTGTGTTAAAGACTAGGAAAGTCTGAAGTATGATAAAAGCCTATTCTATTGTGCTAGAATAAGATGTACAAATGTTATTTGAATGATGCAAGACTTCAAACCTAGAAACCCTACAACATATCAAATGGATGTAAATGACATGCAAAAGAGTTGTTAATGAAATGCAAACCTTAATCTGAAGATAGAGACAAAATGGAAGATGGAATCACTTTGAAAAAAAGTCTTTAGGTGTGATTTGATGGCTAGTTGCATCTTCACAACCTATATTTCTCCATGATTAACCATAGAAATCCATCATCAACTCTATGCAATGTTGAAACTTGAATGAAGAGCCAACTTTAAGACCTGCAAAAAACCCTAGTTTGCTGTCCTAAAACTTCAACTTTGCTAGACTTGACTTTAGAATTTGCTTTCTAAAAATAACTAAGAGATGTGAAAAATGACTTAAAATGAGTATTTATAAACATCAACACCTAATTTTCCCGTTATTTAGACCTAAGAGGCTGACAACCACTGAAAAATTAAGTTGAATTAATTGAATTCCCGCTCAAAATTGAAACTTCCCTCAAAAGGGACTCATTCGCCACCCTTGCCGAATGGGTCCCACTAATGGTTTTTGAAGGTGGGTTTTCAGGATATGCATGAATTAGGTGTTGTTTTTTGGGATTTAAGTGATTTCTCAAGTGAAATGGGCCTCTAGATAAAAAATAATAGGTCTTAGGGGCCTATAAATTTTGTTTTGAAGGATGAATAATGCAGGGGTACTCAAAAGTGGGTCTAGTTAAGCATGAAATTGTCTCTTTTCTAAAGAGTGTCCAATTTTCTACGCTACATTTAGCCCCCACTTTAGATCCCATATGACTCTATGTGCATATCTAAGGTAAAGGACTCTCAACAGTGCAATTTATTGCATAAAAGGATACTCATTCAAAAGATGGGAGAATGAAGCCCCTAATGTAGTTATCTACAGACCCACAACATTAAGAACCACATCCTGCAACACAAATTCATTAATTGTAGAAAACTATTTTTGTATAACTCCTTGGAATCCAATTCAAGGGTAGATGTATTTCCTCCCTTGATTCCACTTGCTTTACAGAGGTGGAATCAAGGTAGAAATCTAGCCATGCCAAATAAAGAACATCGTACCATAGGGAATTTCCAAGTACCATGCCATGTAACGATAGATGATTGATGATGTCAGGTGCGGAATCACAATTCCAATGCATCAAACGATGTCAAAAACCATAGTACCCTAGCTCTTGTTATGTTGTTTTGAAGAAAAGATGCATTATTAACTCTTAAGATAAAATAACCCTAATTAATGTATGAGTAAAAGTGATGAAAATAGGTTAAAAGAGGTAGAAGAAAGTAATTTTTCACTTACTATTATGTTTTACCTTCATGTAGCTTGAGAGTGACGAGTGAGATGTGAAGATGCCAAGTAGACGAGATTATACGCCTTTGTGACTGGATGAGCTTCGAGAGTAAGTGGTGCATGACAAGCTGTACCATGAGGTAAGTCAATTATGCAACTTTCACTTAGTGATTTTGTAATTTTAAAATGATTTTTAATGCATTTATAGGGTAATTTAGGATCTTGGAAAAAAGTTTGCAAAGTGTCCCCTTTTTTGCAAAGTGTCCCTTTTGTTTGCAAAGTGTCCCGTTTCATTGTGAAGTGTCCCAAAAGGGTTCTAAAGTGTCTAGGGCCTTTACAAAAGCACACTAGATAAAATTTAGCACAATTGCATGATGAATAATGTAAAAATTGAAGATATTAGATAAATCTTTAGATTATATTGTTATGATTTCGATAAGTTCTAGCCCAGTTGCGACAACGGCTAGGAGGGAGGCATATTAGCTTTCTTAGAGACTTAGCCTAAGCACTGTTAGCAACAAAGACAGAGAATTTTCAAGTAGTAGGCATCTATTGGGAATATCTTATGCCACCTATGAGATACCATGATGCCATGTTGATGGCCTTATGCAAGTGTTGGGACATTAATACTTGTACATTTCATCTCCCGACTGGGGAGATGACCATCACCCTAGAGAATGTACACCATATTCTCTGAGTTCCTATTCGGGGAGAGGGTATATTTCTAAAGGGATCGGTCATTCCACGAGAAGAAGATGGACATGCAGTACTACTTGGGTGGACCTATTCATGATGAGTGTGTGAAAATGTGAATCGAGCTTCCCATGCTACTATATTCACAAGCCCTCATTGTGAGATGAATTATGATGCATACAGTGGCTCTTGTTCTCAATCCTAATGGACAAGCGACAAACTTAGATGGAGGATTGGTACACTTGATTCAAGGGATGCATGAGCATAGAATAGTCTATGCTTGGGGACACTACATCCTAGCACATCTTTATTATGATCTTGGTTGATTTGTGTTTCGAGAGATAAACATTATGGTACACTACACACTTCTACAGGTGTGGTTCCTTGAGCATATTACATCCACCAAGCCTATTCGGTTCCCATGTGCTATAATTGCAAGATATCCACAAGCCTTTGGCTATCCTGTACGACATTTGTGGTAGTACGAAGATCTACATTTTTGGAGGGTGATATTTGACTGCATAGATGAGGACGAGATCCTATGAAGACCTTATCTACTCACACTACAGTGGACAGATCCCATAGGGCAGCTAAGGAGGATGCAGATGGAAAAGTTTTTAGCTTGAACGCATGCCTATGTTGTACGACCTTTCTATTATGGATGAGTCATGTGACAGTTTGGGCAGGTGAAGACACCACTGAGGGCATGCCCCTTCATTAGGTGATTAGTATGGAGTGCGTGGAGGCCTAGTGATACTATTTGGCTCATTGTAGATCATGTTTGTGAGAGTGATGCTGATGCTTTAGATCACGATCAACCACCAGTCACCAACACTGATGATTTTGGCAACACAGATGAGCATGAGCAGTGGTGGTCAGTGACATGACCAACTCCTATATTTCCCATGTATGTCCCTATAGGTGATGCAGGACCAACACTAGATGAGGAGATGAGCTAGAAGGTAGGGTCAGGGATGTATGATAGAGGACAATAGATATGTTTACTGATGTTATTGATGATGAGTATGATTCAAAGGCTGATCCTAACTATGAGGAACAAGATGAAGGAGAGTAGGATGATAATGAGGAGGATTATGATGAGGATGATTATTACGAGGAGGAGCCACCCCTGAGCAAGGGTGATGAGGTAGCGATCGAGGATCAACACAAGCATGGAGAGGCTTCTCATACTTGTAGGACCGGATCACATGTAGTAGCTATAATAGACATCAATGCCCATAGTTAGAGAGAGGCTAGAATGTTCTCCATGCCCCCCAAAGAGGACGAGGTTGATATTCCTCAGTCGACTAGAGACATAGGTTATGAAATATGATTTTATGCATGTACTTTGAGTGTTTGATACTTTATATATATATCGTGATGATGTTTACAGATTGTGTACCTTTTCTATCTTACAGGAGTGATGAGAGACTAGTGAGAGTTCTATCATTAGGATGTTGTGGAGATAGTACATGCATCCATCTATGAGGAGGAGGTGGATCCTGACTATGTGCACCAACTGATTGTGGAGGAGGATCTAGAGTCGCTTAGACCTTTTGCGAGGTTGTGGGTAGCATACGAGAGTGTGAGCAGATGAATCTCTCAAGCTGAGAGTGTAGGAAAACATAGACCTAAACTGAGGTTGAGAGACTACATGTAGAGCTAGCATAGGTATGAGCGGAAAGGGATCAAATAATAGAGGATTGACTTTTGCCTCTTGGTCGAGTACTGGGTTTGGAGTATTTACTCAAAGTCGGCAGATCATGATCACGATCACACATGACCATCTCATGACGTCCGGGGATGAAATCACGGGTGCCAGAGCCTGAGGGGTCTAACTCTCACAAACCTTAGTGATTTTGTATATGATATTGAGATGTACATAAAACATTTTGATATATATATATATACATGCATATTTTAAGTTGTAATTTGTCTTAATTTGTTTGAATGTTAAATGGAAATGTGATTAATTAAATAACTTATGGTTTGCATTCCTCGAGGTCATATGTTCGACTCCACTTCGTAGTGGGAAAAGGCAAGGGTCAGTTATATTGTGTGCCAATTCCTGCTCTCCTAAACTAGGGTATAGGAATGGACTTTGCACCTAACCTCCTTGAGGTTAGATTATTATTTTTTTCCATATTTTTCTTTAGGTATATTTTATTCAGTTGTTTTGTATTTTCACATTCTAGTGAATTACTTGGACATTAATAAAGTTCACACTAATGATAACGATGGCTTCGAAGCAGCAATGGTAGCCTACTGGCTATATTGCATACAATGATAGATTTCACCCACCTCATGGTAGAAATCCTCAATGAAACCAGAACTATGAACATCGAGGTCCCACGGGTGATCAGAAAAGGTATCATGCAAATAGAGCACATAGAAGATGATACTAGTTTTCCTAACCTAACTGGGTGCTAGTTCAACCCCATAGGGTTTTGAACAGAAATGGCCAACCGATTATAAATATCTATGAAGGGGATACCTTGTATAACAAGGACTTCTAGATAAAACCCTATGAGAAAAAATGGTTTTTTGCAATGGTCATATCAGGAAGTAGAGGGAGATCTCAAGTCATTCAGAAACAAAGATTCAAAAGCAGTACAAGACAAAGGTGAAGGGCACCCAAAATAGGAAAATAAGGATTCAAAAGACCTACAAAATAAAAACCCAGTAGTTCAAAATACTAGGGTAATTTTAAATGCACAGGGACAAATGAACTCTGACCTACAAGTGCAAAGGACATGACAAAAAACCCTGCACTCTACAGGGGTATGTGCAGGATCATCATGGAAAAAACATGCCCTTAAGTGGCAAAAAATTTTAAAAAGTCAAAGTTAGGAAACTTGACGTAAACATTTGAATAAGTTATCTATATTATTTCAAAAATATGTAAAAAGAGAATTTGTAGCAAATTTAATGTAGTTTCTAAACTACTAGGTTTATTTTAAAAAAAAATCTATTTGGTGAAATTTTGAAATTTCAAGGTAGTAGTACTTAAATTTTAGGGAAAAATAAGAAGTAGGTGTCTGTCTGACCACCCTAACCACAATAAAATGATAATATTTTTTTATAAGATTTTAGTTATAAGTAGAGGAATCATGTCTAGATGTGATGCATATTTTTTGTAATTTTTTTCTGAGTAAATAATTAATTATGAATTTTTTATTACAAATTTTAAAAAATATAAAAAAATTGCATGTTTGACCACCTTAACTTGGTCAAAACTTCATGAAATTCAATTTTATTTTTATTTAATCCTATAGTATGTGAAGCATAGAATGTGACACATGTTTCAGATTTAAAAAATGCGATACCGTTTGGAAGCTATAGATGTTTTTCAATCGGCCTATCAATTAGGAATTTAGTCGTAATTCAAATAGAAAATGAATAATAATTATTTATTAAATTCAAAATAAATCATAATTTATATTGGTGGAAAGTTAAAAATTTTCTTTAAAAACCCTTTTCATTTCATCAATTTTGGGTAAAAAAAAATTGTTAGCCACATACCCTACAAATACCCATCATATTGCCACTTTTTGGCCCATCATGATCATGCACATACCCACGAGCACAGGGAAGCATCATGGCTCTTGCAGAAATATTCTAGACCATCAAGGTGCTCCCTTCAATCCAAATGTGCTTAGCAGGCATCTTGAGCAAAATATTAAGGAAGATGCTCAAGCCCAGACTAAGCAAGCGGTTCAAAAAAGAAAAAATGAAAGAATAAAAACAAGAAGGGATCAAGAAACAAAGGAATACTTAGGAAATTTTGGAAGTGTAAGAAGTCAAAGAAAGTAGAGAATGCATAAGATAACATGATCAATCAGCAAGAGGAAAAAACCCCTTCTTTAGGAGATAGTGATGCTATCAAAATCACCTTCCTAGAAAGTTTGCTACAACCTCAAATCCAAGATCTAAGGGATAAATCCCTAATCTGTAAGTTCTAGAACTTAAATTTTCCTTTAGCTCAATTAAAACATTTGATTTATGAGGATTGGGAAGGGTTGCAACAAGTTTTTTATTTGGATTCTGGAAAGGGCATATTCGTAGTCATTTTTGATAGCAAAAATCATAAAGAAGCAAATTTTAGAGTAAAATCATGGGTTTTTCAAGGGTTAGGATTATGTATGCAAGCTTGGATTCCAAATTTCAAACCAGAAGAATCCTCCTTTAGATTTTTTTCCTTCTCATTCCAAATTCTAGGTTTACCACTTTAATATAGGGAGCTAAACTTGGTTGAGTCAATAGCTAATCATGTGGGAATTTTATTTATGCATGACAAGGCTTTTTATAAAAACCCTTCAAAACTCATCAGAACTTGTGTCCTCATAGATATGGCCAAGGAACTTCCATAGTATATTCAACTAACCTCAAAGTTTGGCACATGACACCAACAAATTTTCTTTGAATTCCCTGAAACTAAATGTTACAATTGTCACACCATATGTCACTCTCCTTCTCAGTGCATGTTAGGATCTCTCTCATCAGATACTAATCATATAGTAAATTATAAAAGTGATGTTCTTCCACAAATCCTGATTGATACATCTATTACAAGACTAGATGCTTGTATACAAAGAGAGACTAGTAGTAAGGGAATGTCATATCAAGAGATTAATAATGGTAAAAAGTGCATACTCAAGAGAAAAAGGGAATAAATTGGTTCAAAATTGGGACTTTTCACAAGCTCAAGAGCAAATAAAAAAGTAGCAATTCAGTTTAAGGTGCAAAAAAACATATGGAGGTTAATACTAACTTTTTCTACCCCATCATTTAACTTATATACCCGTGAGTAAAAGCTAAGCTCATAACTTCAAGTAACAGAAATAGTGAAGTTAATGTTTCAAGGAATGAGGGATTATCTAGCTGCTTGGTCATTAAAAGATAATATGCAAAAGGGGTAGTTAATTTCTCAGGAGTTGACATCTTCTGAGGGTGAAGACCAATGGCTTCCAATAAGTTCAAAAAAGAGGATAATTGATATTGAACTAGAGTATTTGGCAGACAAGATGTTGGTTTCAATTGGTTTAGATCTATTTGAGGAAATTGCAGTAGATGAAGAATTCTGGGAAAGTAACACTTTGTTAGATCTCCAGGATGTAGAAAGCTTTCTGGGTTTACATCGATAACAAAAGGAAATGAGAGGGAAAGAGGCCTCTGCAGAATTTCTCAAAAATTGGTATCTTTTGGAACTAGAACATCAAGTGTCTCAGACAGAAGCAAAAAGGGATAATCAGCTAGAAATAAAAGGAGTGTCGTTGGAGTTGGTAGAGTGTAACAAATCCTTTGCACTATCGCAATCCCCATATCAGACTTCAGTGAAGAAATCGCCATGGAAGAGAGGTAGGAAATCAAAACTCACCAAGATGAAGGAACAAATATAGGTAGGAGTACAAAAAATGATTTTTGAATCAATGTCAAATAAGAGACTAAGGAGAGCATGCTACTCTCCTCGAGCACAATGAGGATCTCTTCATGGAATGTCAGGGGCATTAACACCCCTAAAAAATTTGCTTGCATCAAGCAACTAATAGATGTTTGTGGAGTAGTCATGTTTCTTTTATAGGAAACAAAGACCTCAGTCGATGTGTATGAATCCTCAATTAAAAAATGGGAAATATGGGAATCCACACATTCACCAGCCAATGGAGCATCAGGAGGCCTAGTCATTTTGTGGAATCCAAAGTTGGTAACTTTTAAACCACATAAAAATGAAAATTATTGGCAACTTGTTGAGGTGACAAAGTTTGAATTGCACTTTTGGCTTATAAATTTCTATGGTCCTACATCTACCCTTGACAAGAGGAATCTGTGGGAAGAAATAACAAGGCAAATAGGTTTGATCCATACTGGGAAAATTGTAATAGCAGGGGATTTCAATGCAATAACATCTTTGCAAGAAAAGAGTGGAGGAATAAGTCCACTGCCAAGGGTGATGTCATATTTCAGTTTGTTTATAACATCCAATGCTCTTAGGGATATTCAACCAGTCTCAGGAAAATACACCTAGATCGATAGAAGGAAAGTTTTTCTTTAAATAGCAAAACAACTAGATAGGTTTTTGGTGTTTCCTAATTGGTTTTATACCTCTCACAATATAATTTAGATATTTTTACCATATCCTGGTTCATACCATTATGCAATTTCTCTGAATATATCAAACATAACTATCCCAAGAGAAAAAATCTCTTTTAAATTTGAAGTTATGTGGCTCAGAAATCCCTAGTATATGGATCTATTGAAATAATGGTAGGTCAATGCTTCATTTGAGAAAGGTACCAAGATGCTTCAGTTTCATAGAAAATTGATTTTTGTGAAGCAGCAAATAAAAATCTAGAACAAGTTTTTAAAAATAGTTTTCCAGTAGAAAGACATAGTGTTTAAAGAGTTATCAGCAGTTCATGAGAGCATAATTCAGAATGGTCTAGATGCAGCCCTCTATGAAAAATATAAAAGGATACAGGAAGAATCAGAGGAGCTATGTGCGCGAGAAGAGGTTTATTCGAGACAAAAGTCTCAAGATCTATGGCTAAAAGAGGGAGATCGTAGCACAAAATTTTACCATGCTTTCACACAGATTAAAAAGGAAGCAAAATCAATTCATTCAATTCAATAGATATCCACAATAAATTGGCTTACAAAGGAAGGGGACATTAATAATGAAGGTGTCAAATTTTTCTCAGAACTTCTTTATGCCCCATCAAGCATAGATGCCAATACAATTAATTATCAACAAGAATTTTTTAGCACAATTTCACATCTCATCAATAATGAAGACAATAAATTGCTTATGAGGCCTTTCATATTGGAAGAGCTGAAATTTGTAGTTTTCTCACTCCAACTTGATAAGGCTCTAGGACCCGATGGGTTCATGACATTATTCTTTTAAAAATGTTGGGAGTTTTTGTGTTTCGAGCTTCTTTGGGAACTTGAAGAGTCAAGAAGAACAAGATTCATGTTAAGAAAATTTAATGTCAACAATATTGCAATCTTGCCAAAAGTTAAAGATCCTAAAACATTTGCGGAGTTTTCACTATGCAATATAGTTTACAAAATATTTACGAAAGAAATCTATCTTAGAATCCAACCCATCATACCAAGGATTATCTCACAGGAGCAAGGAGGCTCTGTCTCTGGAAGGGAAAAGTATGAGGGAGAAATTGTTGCACATGAAGTGCTGCACACAATAACAACATCAAAGTTTCCCTCCTTTATTGTGAAGTTAGACATGATGAAATCTTATGACAAGGTAGATTGGAAGTTTCTAAATAAGGTGTTGACAAAGTTTGGATTTTTCTCACAATGGCATAGGTGGATAATGTCATGTTTATCTAGAGCCAAGTTTTCAGTGATCATATATAGAAGCTCAATAGGATTCTTTTCCACTTCACAAGGAGTTAAACAAGGAGATCCACTATCCCCATTTCTTTTCATCATAATGGCAGAATCTTTGAGGAGATTTATCCTTCTAAAGCATAATCAACACTTATGGAAAGGAGTGCAGATAGCAAGCTCAAGTATCTCAGTCACACATTCTCTCTTCGCAGATGATACTATCCTTTTCAATAAATCTACACTATCATAAGCTAAGCAGGTCAAAGAGGTTTTGGATAAATACTCATCAGCATTTGGGAAAAAAAAATAATTTAGCTAAGTCCAAGATTTATATATTAAATACTTCGGATGACCTTAAGAAGAAAATAGTGAGGATTTCAGGATTCCAAGAAGCGGAATTTCCTTGTACCTACTTAGGGATCCCTTTCTTTAAAGGTTTTAACATAGCTCATTATTGGGATAAGGTAGACTTAAGGAAATAATTCTAAAATGGAAAGCTAGATGGCTATCATTTTCAAGTAGAATTCTTCTAATCAAATCAGTTTTAACATCAATTCCAAACTATTTCCTAGTTTTTCTCAAAGCCCTTGCATCAGTAATTTTTGAAATAGAAAAAATTATAAGATATTTTCTATGGAAAGATAACTTAGATGATAAAAAAAATGTACCTCTGTTATCTTGAGAAGGCCTAGCAAGAGGAAAGAAACAAGGGGGGTAGGAGTAAAAAATATTTCATGGAGAAACAAAGCCTTTGGGGCCAAACTAGCAAGGAAAATGTATACTAATCTAGAGGCTAAATGGTCTAGCATTATGAAAATCAAGTATTTAGATAATGATAATCCTACAAGAATCTTAATAGTGGCAGACCCCCCAAAAGGATCTGCTATCTGCAATTTTATTCTGAAAAGTAGGAATCTTATAATGAAGTTTTCATCTTGGGAGGTAAATGATGGGAAGAGTGTAAAGTTTTGGGCAGATTCATGGCATGGAAAACTGCCACTATCAAAAAATTAGGATCTACACAAGGTAAGAACAATTCTATCTAAAGCTTGGGGTGAAAATTTGTTAGATTATGTGCAATCATTGGGTTCTCTAAATGGGAAAGTAGTGTGGAAAAAAATTTCAAGCAATCTTATTTCTCCACAGTAGTTAGATTTATTCAATAATGTTATGAAAGAAAGAATAATATATCTATCTGCAAAACCAAATAGAATAATATGAGCAGCCTCAAAAGTTGGGTTATATTCTATGAAAGAAGGATATGCAGTTCTAAGTCAATCCAATCATTCTCCACAACCTCAATGTGCCTTCAATTTTTGTTGGAATAGTAAAGTCTTACCAAAAGTGGGTAGTTTTTTGTGGCTTTCCATTCAGAAAAGAATTTTAAGTAGTGATCGCCTGGCTAAAGTGAAGATTGTAGGTCCATTCAAGTGTCCGTTATGTGAAGAATAATTTGAAACAGCTGATCACCTGCTTCTACAGTGCAATTTTTCTAATCAATGCTATAATTTTATCAAAAAAAGTTAGAACTCTATAATCCTCTTCCAAATACACTTTGGGACCTCTTTCAAAGTTGGTCGTTACTATACCAAACTTCATTTTTCACTTGCATTTGACATATTGCCCCAACGATTGTTGTATGGAACATTTGGTGGAAAAGAAACATGAGAATCTTCAAAAAAAAATCTCTAGTTGATTTATCAATATTGAAAATTGAAAAAGCAATATCGGAAGGGGTCAATACATGCATTCAGAAAGAGAAATTCACAAATTCATTATTCACAAATTGGGACAATTATATTTTGAAGAATTGGAAGGGTATCAAGTTACCATTTGGTGGTAACCTTCTTATAATCAATACCAATAAAGTTGAAAAAGACTTAGTCAAATGGATCTCACCTCAAGAGGGCTTTGATAAATTAAATTTTGATGGGGCATCTAAAGGTGAATCAAGAGTCAGGGGTAGGTATATGTATCATAAACTCATCAAGGAACATTTTGGTAGTCTCTTCATACCATTTAAAAAAAGGCACAAATAATAGTGCAAAATCACAAGTATTATTACTGGATTTGGAATTGGTGTTGCAATTGGAGATTTCAAATTTCCACATAGAGGGAGATTCTATGATAATTATAAATGCATGTAGAGAAAGAAAGGTTCAAAATTGGAATTTAAGTTATATACTACAGAAAGTATGGACACTGATAGATAAATTCCAAGCCATTGTAATCTCACACTTATAGAGAAGGTAATAAGGTAGCCAAATTTCTTGCAAATTTGGGGTGTGAGGCTAAGGAGATTAAGGTCTTGCACAATACAAGCCATTTAAATGATTCCCCTCAGTTGATTCATGTAATCAAACAAGAGGCAAAAGGAAATCATTTAGTTGAATGATTACACTTGCAAGTTGAAATATTACCACATGAGGATCATAAGAAAATCAAGTAATTTTCTATTTTTTATTTCCCTCAGATCATCACTACTACTCGTCGGTCTTTGGGCCTCTTTAGATATGATTTCACAAATAATTTGAGCTTTATTTGCTTACCATAAACTATGATTACCTACATTGATGTACTGAAATTGTCATAACCTTAGCTCATTTAATCAGATAAAGGACACAAAATGGAGCTTTTGCAGATGGACACTTGTCCATTTATTTTATTGTCTTCAACATGTAATTGAAACATAGATTTTTGGGATCTGAATGATACTCTTGCAGTTCTACGGTTTTTCACCTAAAAGGAGAGAGATTGGGTCCAAAAATGCTAATGTATCACTCAAATTAGGATGTGTGTGATGTGATATTATGTAAATGAAGTTAGAAAAATGCAATAGCTTAATCTAGCTGAGTGAAAATGAATGCAAAAGTGTAATTACAACTATGTTTGAAAACACTTTTTGATATGCAAACAATGAAGTAAACGAAGAAATTATGCAGAATAAAAAGTATAGGGATAAATATGAGTGCACCTGGATGAAATGTGAGCTTTCTGGAGTGTTTTGGATGATGTTAAAATTCACTAATTTTTCACAGTGGGACTCATTTGCCCAGGGTGGCGAATCAGTCCACCTACTCGTGAAAAACTATCGGGAGCTGGATTTTGTCTGTTAGGATCTAAAATCTAACAAAACTCAAGTTTCTAGTCATAAGGTGGGACTCATTTTCCATAGGTGGAAAAAGTCAAATATGTAGAAAACGGACATATAATTCTCTCCAAGCTTGATTTTTTACTCAAGTTGACTTGAAGCACTTAGTTGACTTGAAAATCACTCTTCAACACCTAATAACCTATCAAATTTGCAAACGAAGGGCTACAAACAAACAAGTAAGAGAAGAAAAATGATTATGGGTTAGTGAATAGGGGTTTGCCTTGGTCAAACCCCACTTTTGGTAATTAAACCCTTGAAAATATAATGAAATGAAAGAGAAAGATAAACTAATAACATGCAAGTGCTATCAACTTACCTAACCCTTGATAATGCAAGTCTGAAGTAATGTCAATGGCTACCTCAAAATGCTTGAATAGTGCTTGAATTGATGATGTAGAATGCTTGAATGCTTGAAAATGTAGAATTGAATGATTGAATGAGTGAGGAGATTGTAGGAGATGTAAAATGAGGTGAAAGTCACATATTTATACAATTCTTGTGCCTTAGTATCCGTTCATACATCATCATAGACCAACATCATGTTATTTTAAATAAAATCTCGAAAGGAAATTTGAAATATTTTGAATTTGGGGCCAAGGGGGACTCATTCGCCACCCATGGAAAATGGGTCCCACCTAGGACCTAAAAACATGTGTCAGGAAAAATGTTGTATTTAATGTTATTTGTCAAGATAACATTCAAAAATACACTTAATTACGTCATGTGAGGGCATAAAGAGAGAAATTAAAGTATGAGAAGGTTGTAAATAGTGAAGATGTGCCTATAAAAATGTGAAAGATTGTTACAAGACTTTACAACACTTCAAAATAGGGCTTGTTGATGAGTGAAAAGGTGGTTTTTAGGTAAATGGCATTAAATAGAGTCTGGATGAATGCATAAATGTCTTACAACACTTCACAACACCTTCACAAGATGTCATTCTTTGAGTTTTAGTACCTAAATAAGCATGTTCAAGCCATGTCACAACATAAAATCAAAGCAACATAGTTCCAACACCATGAAACAAGACCTAAAAGGCCATGAAAATGATAAGGGACCATTTTTCTATGTCACATTTAGCCCCCACTTTAGTGAGAGGATGAACCTGCTTCCAACTCACACTAAAGTAGCCATGAAGATTGAGGGGAGTGTTGAAATGCACTTACATTAAAGAAAGATGGAATGACAATGATCAAGAGGGATGATCAAGCCCCCAAGATGAAGATCCCATGGAAAACTAAACATAAGAACAAAGGAACACACAAGTGTTGAAATAATTTGGATGAGGCTTCGATCATCAATCCAACTAGTTGTGAAAAGAGAATGTGTACTCACTCTGGGGCCATGGAACTTCAGGATGTCCATGGGGTGAGAAGGCCCAAATGTATACTCACTCTGGGGCCACAAAAATAGTTGTCTGTGGGGTGAGAAAGACCAGAAAATTAAGATACATACACTAGTTGGTATGCACTCAAAAACACAAAAGTGGCTATGGGAAAAAGTCGTGCCGCTAGGTGGGCTTCCCACTTAGCCATGTCAAAGTTATACGCATTTGATAACTTTAACAAGGTGCCACAAAAAAAAATGCTATGAACAAAAAGAAAAAGGTACCACAGTCATGCAAGTTGTGTTATGCAAGGTGGCAAAAATGAATGCAAAATGTGAAAATAAAAAAAATATAAAATGAAATGTAAAAAGATGTTCAAAGGAGTCTTGTTCAGTATATGCAAGGTCAGTCACTTAGGGAACATTGTATCTAATGTCTCCAAGAGAGGACCAATCAAAGAATAATATATTCACAACTTAGGGGATGCAATGCGTCGCATCAAGCCACCAAGAGGAATGTAATATGCTGAGATAGATCACACTTATGAAGGACATCACACCCAATGTCATCTACAAAGTGATGAACACATTAAGAAAATGAAAAGGCTACACTAGGAACCAAGAGTGCACATGAATTATGGTAATGGATGGGTGATCCCACAATAATGGTTTACAATTTTTGGCCAAACTGGACATTGAAATATTTTTTTTAACTAAATCTTCACTTTCAGGAACTTATAGCAGCTAAACCTTGAGGAATTTAAAGATGATGCAAACTAGAGTTTTGTGAATTTTTTTTTTTAGATTCTAAATATATTTTTTTCAAAATTTTGGAATCAGATTGCACTTCTTTTTCCATCTCCCTCGAAAACTAGTTTTTTTTAGAAAACATTTTTAAAAAGTGATGCTCACCGTATAATGCATAACTTTTTTTCCATGAAGGATAAAATTCTAATTCTTTGAATTTAAATTTGTAACTCTGATATCTAGTACTTCCAATTGGTTAGATATTTTTTTATTGAATATATTTTTCTTTAATCAAGTTTTGAAGTCAAACCAATTACAATTCAGGCATAGTGCAACTATATAACATATAACTTTTTTTATATGTATCAAAATTCTTTTTTTTGTTGGATCAAGGACCTCAATATCTATTGCACTCATAGTTTTGAATTTTTTTTTGGACAATCTTCTATTTTCCCACATGTGTAGGGGTATGTGCAGGATCATCATGGAAAAAATAGGCCCTTAAGTGGCAAAAAAATAAGAAAAATCAGAGTTAGGCAACTTGACGTAAAAATTTGAATAAATTATCTATATTATTTCAAAAATATGTAAGAATAGAATCTGTAGAAAATTGAATGTAGTTTCTAAACTACTAGGTTTATTTAAAAAAAAATCTATTTGGTGAAAATTTGAAATTTCAATGTAGTTGTACATAAAGTTTAGGGAAAAAATAAGAAGTAGGTGTCTGTCTGACCACCCTAACCACAATAAAATGATAATATTTTTTTATAAGATTTTAGACATAAGTAGAGGACTCATATCCGGATGTGATGCATATTTTTTTTGTAATTTTTTTCCAAGTAAATAATTATTATGAATTTTTTATTACAATTTTAAAAAAAATATAAAAACTCGTATGTATGACCACCTTAACTTGGTAAAAAATTCATGAAATTCAATTTTTCTTTTTTTAATCCTATAGTATGTGAAACATAGAATGTGATGCATGTTTTGGAGTCTAAAAATGTGATAACATTTTAAAGCTATAGATTTTTTCAATCAGGACTTTCGTCGTAATTCAAATAGAAAATGAATAATAATTATTTATTAAATTCAAAGTAAAGCATAATTTATATTGGTGGAAAGATGGGAATATCCTTTAAAAACCCTTTTCATTTTATCAATTTTGAGTAAAAAAAATGTCGGCAGCCACATACTCTAGAAATACCCACCCTATCGCCACTTTTTGGCCCATCATGATCCTACACATACCCATAGAACAAAGAGTTTAATTTTCATTGAAAAGCCTACATTCACAAGAAATAAAAATAAATATAATAATAAATTAAATATATTTAAAATTATACTTTTTGTGAAGCTTGTAATAAGGAATACATACTTATAAAAAATAAATTTTAAATGAATTCATTTGATCCCCAAAAGGGTAAATCAAAAGTTGATTTTTATTAGCATTGTGATAGGTGTAAAGGAGACTTCGTTATAGGTATGGTTTAAAACTAACGGGGTTCTATCCAAGGGGGTTTGATCTAAGGTATTTTGGTAAAACCATCTTCAATTAGAATGCTTTAAATGAAACTCTGAAAGGCTTAAATCATTATATTTTCTAAAAATATGTGATTTTAGCAAAAATTAGAATCTCCCAAAAATTGTAAACTAGGTTTGTGGGATCACCTGGATGCCCCCCACTTTAAAGGAATTTCTACACATCGTTTTGTGAGAAATTACTTTAAAGTAGAGAAGAAAAGAAAAATGTAAAAAGAAAACAAGACATGAGAGCCAACTTAGAAAACCCTATGCCAAGTCATATGTTTCAAAGTTAGGCTGCGCCATGTCAAGGAAAATGAAAAACAAAGAAAAAGAGGTTGCCCCACAGAAAAGAAAGCACACCAAACACATAAGGGATCTATGGATTTGGGGTCAGTATGTTCATTACTGCAATGTTTTTTGATTAAAGAGCTCAGAACTATCATCATTCCCCAAAGCACATAGAACTGGAAGAATGACACAAAGAGAGCGAAAACAAAGGAGAAATAAAGTTCGTTTTGTGTCAACATGGAAGAGACACAAGCAAAAAGAAAATGAAAAGAAGAAATAAAATTGAAAAATCTTTTGGGTCAACATGAAGGAGACATTGTGGTCTCGATGCCTTGCATCATCCCCAAAAGGAAAACACAAAACAAAAAGAGAAAAAGACAACGACCTTTTGGGTCAACATGGAAGAGACATAGGGTGTCTCTATGCTTTGCATCATCCCCAAAAGCAAAACAAAAAACAAAAAGAAAAAAAGATAATGCAAGACAAATAGAAGAATAGATTTACGAATAGAAGAAGTGTACAAAGAGAGAGAGCATCAAATGCACGATACGTGGGAATACAATACACACATAAAAGAAAAAAAAGAAGTTTAAGAAGGTAAGTTAGGTGAATGCAAGTCAACCATCTAACAAGTCATCCGCCTACCAATCATGTTCAGTGCAATGTGAGGGTGGTTGACTATCCAAAGGAATAGTTGCAAGCACTGAATCAAGAGTCGTACTAGGTTCTTCACTTGGTGGAGAGGATGTATCATTTAAGCTCATTATAGATGAAAATAAAGAATTTAAATCATTATGCAATTCTTCATCTATTTCGGCCATTTCTGCATCATAATCACCATCATCATCATCATCATCATCAAGACTAATGACAATAGGAGGACGAAGGGTGATTTCTAAAGATGGATGTATCAAAAGCGGAGGTTGTTAGATTGGTTCAATTTGTTGCAATTGTTGTACTAGATGTATCAAAAGCGGAGGTTGTTAGATTGGTTCAATTTGTTGCAATTGTTGTACTAGACTATCTTTTGGCGGGTTAGGAGAAGGAGGGTGGTCATCTATTACTTCTATCAAAGGTAAAGGTTGATTTTCTTTATTTTTTTCTATGTGAGATTGACGAGCAAGGAGATGATGGTGATTCCTTCATTCCCTAGCACCATGGTTTCATTTAATTATTTTTTGGAGTTGAGGTGTAAGAGTGAATTGAGTCAGCATAGGTTCTTCTACTTCTAAAGAGGGAAGAACAAAAGAAACGAAAGATGATGGATCAACCACTTTTTCTTTAGATTTATACACTTGTTTAAGGCGAGGAGGCTGAGCAGGGTTTGTTTCATATTCCCTTGGTCATTTAAACAATGGCAGGGAAATCTCAAGAGGTGACCATTCAAGAGATTGAATGGTTCGATCAATGTCAGAATCAGGTTGAAGCATGGTTTCATCTATGATAGGAGGTGTGGAAGTGGGCAGGGATGAGTTTTAAAGAGACAATTCAATGATCTTTTTGGCTTTAAACTTTTCATAGGATATGAAAAAGAAGTCCTTGCTAGGGCTGATAGGTTCCATAGGTTCAGGCCAAAAGGATTCTAAGGAGAAGTTACCTTTGGAAGATAAAGGATTAAAGCCACTATGGTGTATAGTGACTATCTCATTGTCATGTGGAAACTTCAAGCACTTATGAACAACTGATAGGACTGCTTTCATTGAGTGAAGCCAAGGAAGGCCTAGCCACAAATGAAATTGGTCAGATTGTGGAATAATTGAAAATGTTACCTCCAAAGCTTTAGGTCCTATTTGTAAGGGTAGCACGATCAATCCAATCATAGGGCATGCAAAATCATTATGTGTTTTAATCCATGCAGTGGGTTTATTGTAATCATCTTGATATAGTTCATGTAATACCGAAAACTCTTTTGTGATCATGTTCGCACAACAAGCAGGATCTATTAATATCCCATTAGTGGGCTTATCATAGATTCGTCCAGCTATATAGAGAGGACCATCAAAAAGATTTTGGAGTATGTATTTAGTAGAAAAAGTAATATCAAGTTATTTTGTGGTTTGGCTCTTATGAGGGATAACATCTATTGTAGCCACAAGGTTATCCATAGGATTAGCTTGGGAAAAAATAGTAGTTGTATCATGTTTTTCATTATTTGTATCGACAGTCATTACATCAGGAATGAAAGGTTCACTAGCCTTAACAAATGAGGTAGTATGTTCTGGCATAGGATTGGTGAAAATTTGTAAATTCTGGCTAGGGGGTGCAATGGACTTATTTCCTTGATAATTAACACCCGCAATAGTTAACTCGTGACCTGAATCAATGAGGTCTTGAACTAAATGTTTAAGATGCTTACAATTTTCGGTGTTGTGGCCATTTTACTGATGAAAGTGGCAATAAGCATTAGGTTTGAATGCATGTGGTAATGGTTGATTTGGATCAAGTGGTCCAACAGGTGGCAAAGTGAGCATGCATTTTTGGATTAATTGGTTCACTGTGTGATGGAGGGTGTCGGGTAAAGGAGTGAATTGTCTATTCAAATCTCCATAATGATAAGGAACAACTGCCCTAACAATGACCACTTGATTCAGAACATATTGGGTTGGTTGTGGTTGAAGTTGAGGAGGTGGATTAAACTGTAAAAAACCTCTATTAGGTTTGCAGAAGTTTTGTGTGTGGTTTTGGTTTTGATTGGTGTGTTCTAGTTTGTCAACTCAGTTAGAAGTGGATTTTGAATCATGAATTGAAACTGATTTTTGGTAGTCACATAAGTTTGTACATAAATGCATGAATGAAGGGAATTTCATCATGGTGAGTTTATCTTGAAGGTTGGTCTATGAATTTTTGATAAAAATCTTTTGTAGATGTGTGTCAGGAATTTTGACATCAATTTGAGCATATAAGGATTGGTAACGTGAGATATAATTTGTCACTTTTTCATCCATGTTTTGTCTACATCTCATAAGGTGACAAGGGGGAAAACCTGAGACAAAGAAAATGATGCAAACAACCAGAGAAATTTAATTATTATTTAGAATGGAACTTCTTACATGTAGAGGATCCCAAATCCTCGAGCTCTGTGATACATGCAAGCTACAAAAGTTCAGAAATTACAGAAATTCCCCTTTCGCAGCATGCAAACTCTTTTTCCCCAAAAAGCTATCCAAAAATCAGAAACTAGCCCATAAATAGCCCCTTTTTGGTTTGGATCCAAAAAAAAAATTCAAGATAAGAGTTTTGGTGGTTTGGCACCAAAAATTACAATTTGAAATTCAAACATTGAGTCCTAATTCAAAAATTGGCAATTTTCCAAAAAATCGGCCAACTTTCGGAAGCCATAACTTTTGATCCGGGACTCCGTTTTTTGAACCGTTTGCACTATCAGAAATGTCTCGGAGTGACGAACACGCTAAGAACCATCTTTGCTAGTTCCAATGAATTTTGGGCCCATACAGGACCGTTTAGTGCCTCAAACTAGACTCAGAAGGTTTTTCATGGAAAAAAGCAGAAACTGGAACTTGAATAACTTTCAAACTGTGAATGATCTTGACCTGATTCTTTCACCAAAATGCTTATTTTTCCATCATGAACCTTCCCATAATTTTTGTCTTCCCACACCTTCAAATTCACACCTGCTAAAAATAGCAGTTGAGCAGAAAAAGCAGAAAAGCAGTTCTGAAAGTTGGAAACTCTTATTCGACAAAAAGGGTATCCAAAAATGAAAAAACATCTACAAAAAGAAAACAAAAGGAACATAAATGGAAAAAATATTTTTGGGTGATGCAAGATTTCCCTCACACCACTAGATGCTCCTGTATCAGACACCTAGGGTAATTTGAGAAGTGACCCCATCACGTCTCAGATGGTTGAGGAAAACCCAAATGGTCAACCTTTGCTTTAGATAGCCAGGATGAATCTTCCAAAGGCTTTCCTCTCCACTTCACTAGATATTCTTCATACTGCCTATTTCTAGTACTCCTTCCCACATGGCTATCCAGAATTTCTTCAATCTCCTCCTTCTCTGAAGTAGGTGTTGGAATTCCACACTTTTCCATTGTTGGTACTTCCTCTGTGCCACCTTCATGATACTCTATCAAATTTGAAATATTGAACATAGGGGAAATGTTGACTCCATCTGACAACTCTACCTCATATACATTCCCTGATTCATGCCTCTTCAAAATTTTACAGGGATCGAACTTCTTCATCTTCAATTTGTTATAGGTTCCCACTGGAAACCTTTCTTTCCTCAAGTGGACCATCACTTCATCACCAGTCTGAAACTCCTTATACCCCCTCTTTTGATCTGCCTTAGCCTTATACTACATATTCATATTGTTAATATGTTCTCTTACCTTCTCATGTATATTCTTGATGTGCTCTGCAAAGTATTCAGCTTCGGCACTTGTATTCTTCTCTTGGTCCATCTTCCTCAATTCTGGAGTAGTCCTGGGACTGCCTCCATACACAATCTGGAATGGTGATCTACCAGTACTTCTGTTGACAGAATTATTGTAAGAAAATTGTACTTGGGGTAAGATCAAGTCCCATCCCTTGGGTTTATCTCCTACCAAGCATCTCAAAAGGTTACCTAGACTTCTGTTGACAACCTCAGTTTGCCCATCAGTCTGTGGATGGTGTGCAGAACTAAACTTCAACTCTGTTTTCAACTTCTTCCACAAGGTCCTCCAAAAGTATCCAACAAATTTTGTGTCACAATCTGAGACTATACTCTTTGGCAGACCATGTAGCCTCACCACCTCTTTGAAGAACAATTCAACAATGTGGACTGCATCATGGGTCTTCTGGCATGGGATGAAATGTGCCATCTTTGAAAACCTATCAACTAGCACAAATACTGAATAATTCCCTCTTTGTGTCCTTGGAAAACCAAGAACAAAGTCCATACTTATATCCTCCCATGACCTCTCTAGTACAGGTAAGGGCTGATACAACCCAGTATTCCGGCTCACTCCTTTAGCCATCTAACATACCCTACAAATCTGCACAAACTTCTTCACATCTTGTGATAACTGAGGCCAATAATAATGCTCACTGATAATGACAATAGTCTTATCCTGACCAAAATGTCCTACCATTCCTCCACTGTGCTTCTCCTTTATCAGGTTCTTCCTCATGGAACTCCTTAGAATACAGAATTGACTTCCCTTAAACAACATGCCATCATGGATTATGAAATCTAGCCACTTCATCCTATCAACTATAACAGGCTCCTTGCAAGCTTTCCAAGCCTCTGCAAAATCAGGATCTTCAGAGTACAATGTCTTGAGTTCATTGAACCCAACCACTTCAATCTGCATCTTTGTCAACAATGTTTTCCTCCTACTTAAGGCATCTGCAACCCTATTCAACTTGCCACTCCTATGTTTTAAAACAAAGGTATAACTCTGCAAAAATTCTACCCATTTCATATGCCTCTGATTTAATTTTCCCTAACTACTCACATACTGTAATGCTTGATGATTAGTATACAAAAAAATTCCTTCGGCAACAGATAATGTCTCCATTTCTTTAATGCTTGAACTATTGCATAAAATTCCTAATCATATACAAAGTACTTTCTCTTTGCATCATTTAAATTTTCACTTAAATAGGCAATGGGCTTATCTTCTTAGCTCATCACTGCTCCAATGGCACAACCACTGGCATCACAATCCACCTGAAACACCTTACTGAAATCTGAGAGGGCTAAAACTAGTTGTTCTGTTACCTTCTGCTTCAACAGATCAAAACTCTTCGCTGCTCGAGTGCTCCACTTGAACTCTTTTCTATCCCCTCTCATTGTTTCATTCAGGGGTGCACAAATACTATTGAAGTTTCTAATGAACTTTTTGTAAAAACTTGCCAAACCATGGAAAGATCTCACCTCAGTAGCAGTTCTTGGGGTAGGCCATTCTAGAATAGCCTTCACCTTCTCTAGATCCTTCTTGAGAGCTTCCACCGAGACAACAAACCCCAAGTACACTAACTCCTTCTTCACAAAACTACACATCTTCAGATTAATCAACAATTTCTCTTCCCTCAACTTCTCGAAAGCTCTACGAATATGCAGTAAATGCTCATCCAAAGTCTTACTAAAAAATCAAAATATCATCTAGATATACAATAACAAAACTTGCCATAAACTCTTTTAGTACCTCATTCATGAGTCGCATGAATGTGCTCGGTGCATTGGTTAGCCCAAAGGGCATGACTAACCACTTGTATAGGCCCTCATTGGTCTTGAAGGAAGTCTTCCACTGATCACCCTCTCGAATTTGGATCTGGTGATATCCACTTTTTAGATCTATCTTTGTGAAGTACTGAGCTCCACTCAAACAGTCCATCAGGTCATCCATCCTTGGCAGGGGAAATCTATACTTGATAGTTATCTTGTTAATGGCCTGAGAGTCTATACACATCCTCCACTCCCCATCCTTCTTCGGTGCTAGTACTGCAGGTACTACACATGGGATCAGATTCTCTCAAATCAAACCCTTTCTCAACAACTCCTGAACTTGTCTGTTCAAATCCTCATTTTCTGCAGAAGTCATTCTATGAGCCGCCTTATTTGGTAAACTAGCTCCAGGGATTAAGTCAATTTGATAACTGATCTTCCTCATTGGTGGTAAACCCTTAGGTATGCTATCAGAAATAATCTCCTGAAACTCATCCAATAGTCCAGAAACTTCTACTGGAGCTTTCTCACTATCTTCCTTTTCCATTCTAGGAATCAATGCATAACACATATGCTTATGCTTCATGCCTTCTAAAAATTTCCTTCCATCGACAAAACAAATTCTAGCACTACTGCATACCTTTTTTTCATCCTTCTTCAGGGGTTTCAACTTATGGCGGACTCCATCCTTCATCAGGGAATAAGTGTTTGCATGGCCATCATGTACAACACGCCTATCGAACTGCCATAGCCTCCCCAACAACATGTGGCATGCATCCATGAGGATGATATCATAGAGTACCTCATCATGATAGCTTCTGATCTTGAACTTCACTAGGCACTACTCATTGACTAGAACTTTGTGGTCTTTCTGCAGCCAGGGAATCCAATATGGATGTGGATGCCTTTCCGTTTTCAGCTTCAACTTCGTAACCATCTCTTCTGACACTAGATTATCAGTGATCCCACTGTCAATAATGACATCACAACATTTGTCTTCACACTTGCACCTTGTGCGGAATAAATTCTTCCTCTGTTCTGGCTCCTTCTCTCCAGTCACCAGGGCTCTTCTAACCACTAGGGCTTCTCCCCTTTCAACATCATTTGAATACTTGGATTGAGCCTCCTCATCTACATGTGCAACCCTTCCATGACCTTCTGGCCTTCTGTCTGTCCTTCCTTGGTGTTGTGGATATTCATAGGCTCCATGTCCTTCTTCACCACAATGGAAACAAGTTCCTTTGAAATGACCTCTTCCGGGTCCTAGCCCAGATCTTCCTCGTCCTCTACCTCTTTGATCACCACTATTTTGATCACGAGGGCAATAGAAGATATCATTCTTCTAGCTTCAACTAGTACCCACATCTTCATTTTTCCTTTCATCCTCATTTCGGCTCCCATAAGATCTTCCACTACCCCTTCCACTTTGACCTCCTCGTCCTTTTTGCTTGCTATCAAATCTTTTGTTCAACTTCTCCTCAACTTTCAGAGAAAATCGATATGCATCCTCAATGGTGGTCATTCTAACCAGGCTTAGCTCCTCTTGAATGCTCGGTTGTAACCCATTAAGATAACAGGCTACCTTCTCCTTGTTGGCCTCTACATGGCCTATTCCAATGATCATCTTGTGAGAATCTTCTGTGTATTCTTTCATAGATCTACTTCCTTGCTTCAACCCTTGCAATTTCTTCAGCAGATCTAACTCGTAGTCCACTGGTTTGAACTACTTCTTCTATTTCTCCACCATGCAATCCCAACGACTAATAATTCCTTTTCCTCTTCGATTCCTCTCCAACTGGACCTCTTTCAACCAAATATTGGCATGGCCCTTTAGCTTCATTTTTGCAAACTTAACCTGATCTGGGTCCTCTACTTCTTCATACTCAAAATATTCTTCTAGCTCATTGATCCAGTCGATCAACTCTTCCAAGTTCAGACTTTCGGAATAACTGGAGACTTCTATTATGGGTCTTTTACCGATCTTTGAAATGGCCCTTACCAACCACATCTAATCTTGATCAATTGCTTCTTCTTCCTCTTTTGTAGCTATATCTTCCACCTCTTATTCATCTTTGCTTTCTCCTCTCCTTCTTGGGTTTAACCCTCTTCTCATTTGTTCCTGCAATGCATCAATCTATCTTTGGAGGGCTCTAAAACCCTCAGTTGCTAATGGATCTCTTCCACCAGCATTTTTGCCACCTCTGGCATCACCACACCTACCAGGAATCACTCTTGGAGGAATTTTGAAGATCTTGAACCCACAACCACGATCTTGGTGCTAATTGCCTCACAATCGGCGATCTGTCCACACACTCAAGAAAACCCACTCTGATACCACCTGACGAGGGGGAAAACCCAAGACATAGAAAATGATGCAAACAACCAGAGAACTTTTATTATTATTTAGAATGGAACTTCTTACATGCATAGGATCCCAAATCTTTGAGCTCTGTGATACATGCAATCTACAAAAGTTTAAAAATTACAGAAATTATAGAAATTCCCCTTTCGCAGCATGCGAACTCTTTTTCCCCAAAAAGCTATCCAAAAATCACAAACTAGCCCATAAATAGCCCATTTTTGGTTTGGAGACAAAAACAACATTCGAGATAAGAGTTTTGGTGGTTTGGAGCCAAAAATTACAATTTGAAATTCAAACATTGAGTCCTAATTCAAAAATTGACAATTTTCCAAAAATCGGCCAACTTCCAGAAAGTAATAACTTTTGATCTGAGACTCTGTTTTTCAAACCGTTTACACCGTCAGAAAGGTATTGGAGTGAAGAACACGCTAAGAACTCACTCCACTAGTTCTGACAATTTTTGGGCCCATACGAGACCGTTTAGTGATTCAAACTAGACTCAAAAGGTTTTTCATGGCAAAAAGAAAAAACTAGAACTTGAATAACTTTCAAACCGTGAATGATCTTGACCTAATTCTTTCACCAAAATGCTTATTTTTCCATCATGAACCTTCCCATAATTTTTTGGCTTCCCATGTCTTCAAATTCACACCTGCTAAAAAAAGTAGTTGAGTAGAAAAAGTAGAAAAGAAAATTTGAAACTTGGGAACTCTTATTCGACGAAAAGGGTATCCAAAAATGCTGAAACATCTACAAAAAGAAAAAAAAAAAGGAACATAAATGGAAAGCATATTTTTGGGTGATGCAAGATTTCCCTCACACCACTCAATGCTCCTGCATCATAAGGTTAGCCATTGTCTTTTTAGGTGTCATGTGAACTTGAAATGTACTAATGAAATCATCCACCAATTCATTGAATGAACGGATGGAATGATTAAGCAAGTTGGAAAACCATTCTAAGGCAATGTCTTTCAAAGTCCTTAGAAAAAGTTTTGCTAAAATTTTATCGTCAAGAACAAAGTCACTACACAAAGCAGTGTAAGCATTAATATGGTTGATAGGATCTATTTTTCCTCCATATTTCTCAAACTAAGGCATTTCTATCCCTTGTGGCATTAGGGTATGTAAGATTTCTAAGGATAAGGGACTGCTACAAACATGATATGTGGTTTGATCGGGTTGACCTTGACTAAGGTTGGAAATTTGACGTTGCATAGATGAAATAGTAGTGAGAAATTGTGTAAGAATATGATTGGGGTATGTGGGTTGAGGTGGAACGAAGAATGGTGATTGAGTGTAAGTGAAAGGAATGCTAAGAGGTGTGAAAGTGGTAGAAGGGACTTTTGATGCCACAAAGGAAGTAGGAATTCTAATGGAAAGTAGGAAAGAAGTGGCCTAATGCATAGTTGTATGGACTTGCAGATTAGTATAAGTTGGGATCAAAGCAATGGTTGAAGGGGAAGGAACTTGAGGTGCTCCTTGGCTTACAAGAATGGTTGTGGATTGGGTGTTTGGAGAGGCATGTTTATTGTAAATCTTAGCAATTTTCTTCATCACTTGTAAGCCATCATCACTTTCAATCAAATAATGAAGATTCTTAATGGTAGGTATGGAAGTTTTGGAAATATTTTCAAGTGACAGGTCTTGTTGTAAATGTGCAAAGTCCTCATGAATATTAATGACCTTTTCTTGCGAGAGAGAATTGGTTTGGTTGTCAACATCATTGGATGGAAAGGTGAAGGTATGGGGGTGGTATTTTCAAGGCCTAATGCACCATTTTCCATATTAGGAGTAGGAGCTTATGAGATCAAAAGGTCCACAATGAAAGTGTTATCGTGGGAGGCCACGAGTCTAGAACTTCGTCTCACTAAAGTATTATCAATGGAGCACCAAAAACTCATGCAAGTACCACAAAGGAGGGGTGAAGTCCAATGCAAGCTAATCTAAGGGTTCAAAAATGCAAAGAACAGAGAGTCTGCTAACTATAATAGAGATCCAACTACAAAAAAAAAATGCAAATAAATGCCAAAAATACTGTCAGGAAAGTGCAGAGGGACTGATTCACCCTGGGTGGTGAATGAGTCCTAGTATGAAGTTTGTGAGTGTTTTTCAAAGAGTTTAAGATGATTTAAGTGCTTTACGGTATGCAATTTTGAGATGCAAAATGCATATTTTGACTTTTTTCAATTAGATGTAATGCAAGAATGAAAGCTAAATGAATGTTTCACTAACACAAAATGAAAAGGTTCTAGAATGCAATAAAAAATCAATGTTCTAATTGAATGCTAATGCAATGTGTGAATGCAATCAGAAATCTAAAGTGGTCAAACATTACGTTCACCAAAATGAAACATAGATTTTTTGGACTCGAATGCTACTCTTGCACTTCTAGGGTTTTTCACCTAAAAGGAGGGAGATTGGGTCCAAAAAAGCTAATGTATCACCCAAATTAGGATGTGTGTGATGCAATATGATGTAAATGAAGTTAACTAAATTCAATAGCTTAATCTAGCTAACTGAAAATGAATGCAAAAGTGCAACTACAACTATTTTTGAAAACACATTGTGATATGCAAATAATGAAGTAAATGAAGAAATTATGTAGAACAAAAAGTATAGGGATAAATCTGAGTGCACCTGGATGAAATTTGAGCTTTCTGGAGTGTTCTGGATGCTAGTGAAATTCACTAATTTTTCACAATGGGACTCATTTGCCTAGGGTGGTGAATCAGTCCACCTACTCGTGAAAAACTGTCAGGATCTAAAATCTAACAAAACTCAAGTTTCCAGTCCTAAGATAGGACTCATTCTCCATTGGTGGAAAACCAGTCCTCTATGAAATTTTTGAAAAACTAGGAGTCAACTCTGCAACACCATAGCTAGGAATGTTTGTTTGTCGGGTTGCCGAAGTCAAATCTACAAAAACTGGACAAATAACTCTCTCCAAGCCTAATTTTTGACTCAAGTTGACTTGAAGCACTTAGTTGACTTGAAAATCAATCTTCAACACCTAATAACCTATTAAATTTGCAAACAAAGGGCTGCAAACAAACAAGCAAAAGGGGAAAAATGATTAGGGGTTAGTGAATAGGGGTTTGCCTTGGTCAAACCCCACTTTTGGTAATTAAACCCTTGATAATATAATGAAAAGAAAGAGAAAGATAAACTAATAACATGCAAGTTCTATCAACTTACCTAACCCTTGATAATTCAAGTCTGAAGTAATGTCAATGGCTACCTAAAAATTCTTGAATAATGCTTGAATTGATGATTTAGAATGCTTGAATGAGTGAGGAGATTGTAGGAGATGTAAAATGAGGTGAAAGTCACATATTTATACAATTATTGTGCCTTAGTATCCATTTATACCTCATCACAGGCCAACATCAAGTGATTTTAAATAAAATCCCAGAAGGAAATTTGAAATATTTTGAATTTGGGACCAAGGGGGACTCATTCACCACCCATGGCAAATGGGTCCCACCTAGTACCTAAAAACATGTGTTAGGAAAAATGTTGTATTTAATGTTATTTCTTGGGATAACATTCAAAAATACACTTAATTAAGTCATTTGAGGGCATAAAGAGAGAAAATAAAGCATGAGAAGGGTGTAAATAGTGAAGATGTGCCTAGAAAAGCGTGAAAGCTTGTTACAAGACTTTACAAAACTTCAAAATAGGGCTTGTTGATGAGTGAAAATGTGGTTTTTAGGTAAATTGCATTAAATAGAGTCTAGAAGAATGTAAAAATGTCTTACAACACTTCACAACACTTTCACAAGATGTCGTTCTTTGAGTTTTAGTACCTAAATAAGCATGTTCAAGCCATGTCACAACATAAAATCAAAGCAACATAGTTCCAACACAATGAAACAGGACCTAAAATGTCATGAAAGTGACAAGGGACCATTTTTCTATGACACAGTAATCTATTTTAGGGTACTCATATTAATTTTTCTGGGAAGAAATTTTATTAAATTTGTAGGATAAAGACTTCACACGAGCTGAATTAACCCAACACAGTAATCAATATCCAATTTTAGTGCGCATTTTATGGAATAATGATTGCTTCATTATGTTAGTTTCAAGCAACTAAATTTGGCAAGGTTTAATAATGATTAACATTGTTTGTATGTAGTTCTGAAAAATTATCACTAATTCTCTCCAACTTAAAGCTTAGGTCATGAAATAGAAAGAAGGACATTCAAAAGCCACGTTCTCCTTTAGTAGCACATGACTGGTTAAGTTTTCAAGCATGCAAGTAAGGTTGAATTTATTACTTCTGTAGAAGTAGGGATTTTACACGAGTGAAGATGAGGTGAAAGTCTTGTCGATTCTCTACCGATTCATTTTCTAAAATTGCTCTTGCTATAGTTTACTAGATTTAAATAGTGGCCTGAGTTACCTTGTTTCATCAAAAGTGAGTTATCTCCTTCTGCAAAGCATTTGGTTTAAAAATGATAGCATCTGAGGGTGTAAAAATATAGCATCTAGGGGTGTAAAGGCTAGCCAAGATGATGACTCGACCATGGAACCTAAGAGTGAATTTCCCAATTAGGCAATGGGAGTGACCATTTGAACAATAGATTTCACATGGAGATTTGTTGCTAATATTTAAAGTAGAATTCCCTAGAGTGGAGGAAGCAGTAAGATCAATATTGGGTGTAGAAATTACTTGCCCCAGAGCTAGATGCTTGCTCTTCCCTTCTCAGGTATTGTTGATCTTTTTATCAAATGTAATGAATCTTTTCCAATCCCTAGCTAAACTGGAAGCAATTGTGACAAAATTTGTAAGACCTTAGCTATTGGATAATGATGCCCTATTGCACGCAGTGCAAGGTTATAACTTTTTTTCAAGGGATGGTTTTGTGGGGGATTTATATCCAAGGGATTACAAAAAAAATCATTAGGGTTATGAAGAAATTTTTGAAGAAATTAGGCTTTCCTTACAATTTAGGAATGATAGTGTTATTTTGAAAGTCTTAAGGAAGAATAGTAAGAGAATGTGTGTGACCATGGCATTTTACATTAAAGAGAAATACTACTCAATATCATTATTGTGTGAGCATGATCCTCACTGCCATAGAAATCTACCATTAGGAGAATTGGTCACTGAGAATGCTTCGTCTATGCCAACTGAAAGATAAACGAAATTAAAGGAAGGTTATAATGAACATTGAAATCTCTTCCATTGGGGGACATCAAATTTATTGTGCCAGGGCTCGGCTAGTGCAGTGAGGTGAAGAAAGACAAAGAACAACTAGTTGGATATGATTTTTTTGCCAATGATATGGGTTTGCAGGAAGTTCCTGAGGGTCGAGATGAGAACTTTGTTCAGGGTGGCGAACAAATGGAAGAATAATTGTTAGTGTTGTCAAGGTCTTCATTTTGGTATTTTGATCAATGCTCTGTGAATGTGTGAATCTGGTTTTGAATATTTTGTTGTTGCTAAATTTTGTAAGGGATCAATCTGCTAATAATATATTTTGTTGAATGGGTCTTGTAACAAGAAAACTAGGTTTCTAGTTATTATAGTTAGCCGAGGAAATAGTGAATGTTTTCTAGCTTTATAGAATTAGATAGGTAAATTATGATTAGGATTAGTTAAAAAAAAATTTAAACTCATGGTATGGATCTCCATTGTTGGGATTATTTGTATGAACTATATATTTTTGGGCTATAACTAGAGGTTTTCTTCCTAGTTCTTTCGGACTAGTATGCCCATCTGAACAAGGATTTTGTATAATCTTATTATTATATAAATAATATTATAGTGGTCTACCACTTTTGATTAAAAAAAACTATTTAATTAATGTCTACATGATTTAACATGATTGATGTAATCTAATGTAAAACATATTTTGGCTTCACTTTAGATACAACATTGTTGAATTAAAGAGAATATGTTAGATTAGATACACCTATAACTCATATAAGGATCGAACTTAACATAACACTAGGGTGAATAGCATGAAACCTAAAGTAATTATAAAATCAACTTAAATAATTGCCTTAGTCTTCAAGAAAAACAGATGATCAGTTGTCAAGAATAAACCAATGTTAAAGTTATTTGGAATGAAGTCAAATAACTTTAGACAACACTGCTTTATTAATCATATTATTCAAAGAGATTAGAGATAATACCAACGCAAATACGCAGCATTCATAGGTTCCTTAAGGGGTTTTCTATTGAGTTATGTTAAGACATAAGCGCTAGACCCATAACTGGTATCAACTATATAAGGTCCCAACCAATTAGGGCTGAATTTATCTTTGTCTTCATGGTTAGCATTAGTATTACATTGATTCTCATAAAGAATGAAATCACCCTTATGAAACGTTCGAGGAATTACATGAGTATTGTGTTTTCATTGTAATTGTTTAATGTATGCTTGGAGGTGCTTAAGAGGGTTAATGTGCTTTTCATTGAGCATTTCAAGTTGGTGCAATAGTTGGTCTTTATAAGTGGCATTGTCAATAAGGTCTTGAAGAGCAATTTTTGGCATAGGAATTTCTAACTCCAAAAGCATGATCACATCAGTGCCATAAACATGGTTATAAGGTGTAGTTCTTGTAGATAATCAAACACTTGTTTTATAAGCCCAAAGTACATAATGTAATTGTGTATGCCAATCCTTATGATGTTTGCTAATAGGGTATGTGCAGGATCATGATGGGCCAAAAAGTGGCAATATGGTGGGTATGTGGCTGAAAACTATTCTTTTACCCAAAATTGATGAAATGAAAAGGGTTTTTAAAGGAGATTCTCACCTTTCCACCGATATAAATATGATTTATTTTGAATTTAATAAGTAATTATTATTCATTTTCTATTCAAATTATGACTAAAGTATTGAGTGATAGGTTGATTGAAAAATATTTATAGCTTTCAAACGGTATCACATTTTTTGAATCCAAAACATGTGTCACATTCTATGCTTCATATGCAATAGGATTAAAAAAAGAAAAAAAAAGAATTTCAAGAAGTTTTGACCAAGTTAAGGTGGTCAGACATACGAGTTTTTATATTTTTAAAAAAGTTGTAATAAAAAATTCATAATTAATTATTTACTTGAAAAAATTACAAAAAAATATGCATCACATCGGGGCATGAGTCCTCTACTTATATCTAGAATCTTATAAATTATTTTTATCATTTTATTGTGGTTAGGTTGGTCAAGCGGACACCTACTTCTTATTTTTCTCTAAAATTTAAGTACCATTGCATTGAAATTTCAAATTTTCACCAAATAGATTTTTGTTTTAAAAAACCTAGTAGTTTAGAAACTACATTCAATTTGCTGTAGATTCTATTCTTACATGTTTTTGAAATAATATAGATAACTTATTCAAATTTTTACGTCAAGTTTCCTAACTCTATTTTTTTTGAATTTTTTGCCACTTAAGGGCCTGTTTTTTCCATGATTATCCTACACATACCCAATAGTTTTCTTTAGGATTTTTTCTAGAATCTTATTAGTGCTTTCAGCTTGTCCATTGGAATGCAGATAATATGGTGTAAAAAATTGATGTTGGATATTGAATGTTTCAAGAAATTTATTTACTTCATTATTCTTAAATGGGGTTCCATTGTCTGAAATGATTACAGAAGGAAGGCCAAAGTGAGCAATTTTTTTTTCCAATATGAAATGACAAATTACTTCATTTTGTAGATTGAAGAGGAATAGGTTCCACCCATTTTGTGAAATAGTCTGTTGCAGTTATTATAAATGTATGTTCGGTAGAAGAGGGAGGTGAAATTTTTCCAATAAGATCCAATCCACATACTAAAAATGACAAAATGGGATTTTTGGCATGGAGCTCAGAAGTAGGAGCATGGATCAAATTGCTATGTTTTTGAAAGAGGGGGAAAAGGGTTTTATAGGGACCCGAAACCACAAAGTTTACAAAAAAGAGAGAAAATTTCAAAGAACCCAGAAACTGAGAGGCTGTAGAGAGGACATTAAAATAACAAAGCAACAACCATAAAAAAGACCCCTAAAAGACCAAACCAAACACCAACAACAACTAAGCTTGGGACTTTAAATTTTTTGTTGTCTCAGCTTCCTTATTGTTCATCTCCTGAACCCCCCTCTTTAAGATCTGGACCATCTGGGAAGTAGGAGGCACTTTCCTCTTAAGGTTGGCATGGGTCCTCTTCAAAATTCCTTGGTCCTCATTCTTGCTTTTATCCTTGTCCTCTTCCAGGTCAACAACCAGCAAACCCTGTTGCGAATTTTCCAAATTTTCAAACATTGCATTAATAATAATGGCATTGTGCCTTGCCATTATATGGTTTTGTTCCACAACAATTTTAATATTGTTCTTTATTATAACAATTTCAACTTCTAGAGTCTTATACTTTTCCTCAATGTCATCATCTCCTGTCCTAGTATTATTCTTTTTCTGTTTCCCTTCTTCATTGTTCAGAGCTGACATCTTCAGTTCCAATTCCTCCAACTTGCTATTTAGAACCTTATTTATGAGATTAAGATCATTGATTTCTTGATAGGCCCATTTCATAACCCTGAAAAATATCACCAACACCACATCTAGCAGAGGAAAGAATATCTCTAGACTGATCCCGGTTTAAAATGAGGTTGAAATCATCCAGGTTAGGGGAGCTAGGAAATCTGGTTCCAACATCTTTGACAGGGGTAGGAAGGGTAGAAACACAATCTCTACTAGCTTTAGGGTTCTTAGTATTTTCCTCCAGAGAGTCCGCAGAGTAGCAAACCAACTTATTGGTAGGGGAACCCTTGAGAGAGGGATTCTTTAAAGGGGTCGGGAAACCAAGATAATTCTCAGGGTTAACTTTCGTGTGCTAGGGTTTAGAAACTTGGGTTTTCATTCCAAAAAGGATAGGGGATGGAGGGGCTTCAAAAATTCTCTCTAGTTAGGCTTAGAATGAATCTTCGAGCCACCACTATCCATATCATAGTCCTTAGATGCCATGGAGGAAATCGGTTTGGATAAAGCCGACAGGATTTGGTAATGTTCATAGATCAACCTAATAAGCCCAGGATGAAGAATAGGGTATCTCCTAGGATTTTTCTTGTGGTCCTCAAGCCTATTGCTCAATGAATAGAACAAGTAATGAGGAAAAGAAATCCATACCTTATGGCGGAAGTGGTTAAGGAGAGAAAAATGATGACCATAAACTCTAGTGAATCTTCTATCCAAGGAAATATACTCCATAATGACACAAAGCACCTTTCTCCAAAGCACCTTAATGGAGTCGATTTTGAAATAGCTATTGGAATAGACTTTGACAAGTTTCAATTTCTCCTTTTCTTTCTTTGGGAAATTGATTACCGCCTCGTCTAAAAACCCTCTATCACAATAAAATTTAATGCACGTAGTGGACATTCTAGTTACCTCTCCTATTATTTTCTCATCTATTTTCACCTTTCTCCCAAAGAGGATAATTTCTCCATTATTCCAGTTCTTCTCAAAGTAGTCAGTGGCCTTAGGATCAAGCCCATGAACTTTTTCTAGGAATGAAACCAAACCTCCTCACTCAACCTGTTTCAAGACCTTAGCATTCCGTGTGTGCATTTCATAGCTATTTGGGTCGATTATTTTCCTATCCCCCCCATACTCACATGCCCCACACTATAATCTCTACCAGTGTTGAAACCTTGTTGCAAATTTACGCAGCCATTCCACTGAACCCACAAAGCATGCCACTTTTTCTTACCAGCTAAGTTATTTGACATTTCCCCATCAAATCTCTTGATTTTGATGTACTTATCCCTTTTCACTATCATCATTAAATATGTTTTCTTCTTTCCCATGCTTAACATAATAATCTAATAAGGCCCTGACTTCAGCTCCCAAGTCTCTAAAATTCTGCCACGTGTTCAGACCTCCCCGCTTAAGATGGCTAAGGATCAAATTGCTATATTCTTGACATTTATGACATTGTTTAATGTAAGCAAAATAGTATTTCTCCATATGTCTCTAATAATATCCCATATAGATGATTTTTTGCACTAATGATCATCCTCCAAAATGACCTCCATAGGCACTAGCATGAGCCTCCTTAAGGGCTATAGGAATTTTAGAATCCTTAAGACACCTTACTAAGAGACCATTGAAAGATCTTCTATACAATACATCGACAAGGATTGCATATTTGGCTCCTAGTTTGCGTAAATGATTTAGAGTGTTTGTCGTTGTAGGCTTGAAAATGGTACAATCTTTTAAATTATTGTATATTGTGTCATACCATTCTTGCGAGTCTTCTTGGGTTGTAGTTAAAATGTCTTTGAAGCGAGTGTCAATTGAAGGTTTCATGATGGGGTGAATAACAAAAGTGAAGTCTATTGAATGATCATGTGGGGATATAAGAGAGAATGCACTCGCCATTGCATTTGCATGTTGGTTGTCTTTTCATGAGATGTTATCAATGGTGAATGATTAAAACTTCTCTAATAGTTTCATTGTGAGGTACTTGTATTTCAATAACTTGTCATGTGTAGTTTGATACGTCCCAGTGATTATTTGATTACTAATTGTGAATCACCAAATATCTTGATATGTTTAGCATTCATGGTTAAAGCAGTTCACAATCCAATGATTAATGCCTCATACTCAGTTGTGTTATTTGTACATGGGAAATTTAATCGATAAGACAAGGGGATAGGCTTTCCATCAGGCGGAAGTAATACCACTCCAACACCAGAACTTTTTTTACACTTAGATCCATCAAAATATAATTCCCACATTTTAGCATTAGCGGTCAAGACACTATCATCAGGAAAGGAGTTGTGATTAGGTAAAGCGAGAGGAGAAGGGGCATCAACTAAGTGATCGGTTAAGGCTTGTCCTTTGATTGCTTTTTAGGAAACAAAATTAAGGTCAAAATCAGTTAACAACATCACCCACTTAGCTAAGCATCCAGATAAGTCAGTTTTATTAAAAATATGCTTAAGGGGATCAAATTTTTTTATGACTTGTATTTCAGCATTTAGTAAATAATGTTGCAATTTAATAGTAGCGAATACAAGGGCTAAACATTGTTTTTCAATTAGTGAATATCAAGTTTCATAATCAATTAAAGTTTGACTAATGTAATAAATAGGATGCTATTTTCCATGATTTTCTTGTTAAGCCAACAAGGTTGCAAGAGCATGGGTTGATGCGGCTATGTACAAGATAAATGGTTTGTTTGGCATGACGGGTTGTAAAATAGGTGGAGTTGCAAGGTATTCCTTTAAACTCTCAAAATCCTATTTTCAATCCTCATCCCAATCAAAAGGTACATCATTTTTGAGGAGATGAGTTAAGGGTAATGTGTGATCAACTAAAGATGCAACAAAATGATGAATAGCTTGAATTTGGCCTTGTAACATGCGTAATTGTGAATTGCTCTTAAGAGGTGGCATGTTAAGAATGGCATCAATTTTCTTTGTGTCCACCTCAATGCCTTTGTGAGATATGACAAACCCCAAAATTTTACCACTATCTACGCAAAAGACACACTTTTTCAGATTTAATCACATATTATATTTACGTATTCGTTTGAAGATTTTCTAAAGAACATTTACATTGTCTTGTCTTGTTAAGGATTTAGAAAGGATGTCATCAACATAATCTTCCAAAATTTTATGTATGTAATTGTAGACATGCAAATATAGCATCATACATTTAACTAATTCATATTCATCCATTCATCAAATAAATCTAGTTCATTAAATTCAATCTCTAAAGTCCCCCATTTAAATTAAATAAACTCATCTTTAATCATCCCCTTTAGCTAAATAAATCAAATATTTATTTAACTAAATCTTTATCATTTTCCATCTCCTTTTTGATTTAGTTTAATCCATAAATCTAAAGCAAAAAGGTCAAATCACGTAATCTTCACTTAAGTTAACCAAATAATGGTTAACGTTAATCTAATGAAAGTCCCATCCTCTAGCTTTTCCCACGTGCACAAATAAATCATTTAACTCATTTAACAAATCTTCATTTTCCATCAACATGGCATAAAAAATGGAATATTCCCCCATTTCAAATCTACCTCCAAGTGGACTTGTCCCTTCCAACATAGCATTAATTATCCTCTTACATGTCCTCCACTAGGCATTTAAGACCCCTTCTTCTCCCTCCAACAAGCCAAATTTGAAATTTGAAAAGGCCACCTAATGTCATTTATTGACACATTCCTCAAAACTTGCACATCCTTGGCCCATTCACATGGTGAAAAGTGGCTCCTTGTCATTGGCTCAAGATTAGTCCCACATTCACCCATTTTGCATGTCTCTCCATCATTCTCTCCTATAAATAGAGAACTCATCCTTTGCATTTGATCATCCACTATCCACAATTCATGCAAAGTTATTCTCTTCACATTAAGAGCTAATTTTGTCCACTTCATCTTTAAGGAATTTTATCATTGAGCTTGTCAAGGGTTGGGAAAGGGTCACTTTTCACAACAAAGTGACACCAATCCACTATGGAATAGGTGTGCATTTGTGCTTCTTTTGTGCTTCCAAATAGTTTGTTTTGTTATCTTGTCTAAGAGGCATTATGCATTATTTCATCGGACCATTTATTAAGTTTGCATGAACTAACCTTTGTTATGGAGTTTAGAATGTATGCAAATTTTATCGGTGTTCACAGTAATCATGAAATATCAAGTTTATTGCTCATTGATAAGTTGCACCGACATTCTTTAAACCGAAGGACATCACGACCCAACAAAATGTTCCCCAAATAGTTGTAAATGCAATTTTGTATTGATCTTGAGGATTAATAAAGATTAGATTATAACCAGAAAATCCATCCATGAATGACAACAAAACATGTCATGCAGTTGAATCCATGATCATGTAAATATTAGGAAGTGAAAAGTTGTCTTTTAAAGAAGCTTTATTCAAGTCATGAAAATCCATACATACCCTAATACGATTATTGGGTTTGACAACTGCAACAATGTTTGAGATCCAAGGAGAATAATCAATAGGTTGGATGAAGCTTGCATCAAGGAGTTTTTCAAGGTTTGCTTTAACATGCAAGGCTACATTAGGGTGCATTTTTCGTATCTTTTGGCAAACGGGTTTAACATTTTTAGCGAGAACGATGTTATGTGTCACAATTTTTGGGTCAATTCCTGGCATATCAGAATATTTCCATATTTTTTTTTTAGGAAAATTGTGAAGTAAAGTTGTAGTGTCCTCTTGTTCTTCATCGTCAAGGAATTTTCGAATCTTAATAACTTTTTCTTTATCATCGATGTCTATCAGCACATCAATTGTATCTCCTAAAGGGAGTGCATTAAATTTAGGAACTTCAGAATCATATGGCTCTTCAATGATATCACTATCTTTTTGCTTTGTAATTATCACAGTGTAAGTAATGTGTTTCATGGGAGTAGTAGAGGATGTGATCATAAAATCCTAACATTTGTTTCAGAGCTTCATCACTATCAACATACTGCCATGATGGTGATAAGTTCATATCAAGCAATTCAGGATGTTTTGATTGTGAGTTTATGTTTTGGTTGACATGTAGTAGTGTTGATGTTCAAAGATGGTCATTGAGTAGCCTTTGTCATCTTAGAAAAAGAATAGCCCGATCCAGTTTTTGTCTCTTGTGTATTAGGTTCTATAGGGACATGAATTCCTTGTTCATTCTTTCCACATCCTTTTCCTGTATATCCCAATTGTTTCATAAGTTCATAATCCTTTCAATAAATTCATTCCATTTCTTTTAGATTAGGCAGAGTTTGATAATCTATCTCATCAAAACTTGTTGTGTATGTTGTATTTTCTTCCAAAGTAGAGGAGATAGATGTTTGAGAAGATTGTTCAAAATTTTGAGTTGACATGATGGTTGTTTATTCTAGTTTCTCATATTCCTTTTGTGTGATTATGTATTCGCCCATAAATAAAGTTGTGAATTCTAAGTATCCCCAATCACCACCAAATAATTTAGACACCCATTCCTCATCTTGTTGTTCAATTTCGAAAGGTTCTATATGATATGTTTGAATTAATGTTTTGAGAGGACTTGTAGTTCCTTTTTCAAGCTGCAAGCAACTTTCAGGCTCGGGGTCTATTTCAACTTGATAAATGTTGTTGTTATAGACATATTTAATTATACCATGAAGAGTCGAAGGCACTGCATGTTGGATCTCAGTTGTGTTCAAATGGTTTGTCCTTGATGAAAAAATATCTTTCAGTTGGTTCTCTTTGTTGACAATCTTAGTTTGGATTCTTTATGCATTATCATGGTATAGATTTAATGATAAATTTGATTATATGGCTTATTGGTCTTGGCATTCAGTGGATAGTTCTATGGCTTTGAGTTACATTCAGATTTGCCATTTCTTTATGGTACTGATCAGTTTGAGCTTCATTCAGATATAGGTTATCTCATTCCTACATGTATTTGGATTATGGTATTGGTTTTCAGATTCAGGGCTCTTTTCAGTTTTCAAAATTTTGAACTTGGTCCTTAGCACGCTTAGGTATATTGATTGATTGTTTACTCAGGTTGAGTTGGTATATCATTGATGATCTTGGCACATATTGGTTCAGTGTTTCTTTATATTGCTCCATCTTAGGCACATTGTTTACTATGTTAATTACTCCTTGAAGCTTGGTTTAGTGACTTTATTCACTCATGATTCTAAAGCCATCTTGTTCTCACATTTTTTATTTGATGGAATTTTTTAGCACTCATGGCAAAAAAAAAATTATTACTTTGGGCATCATTTTTTTAAAATGACTAATTTGCAATGATATCGGGCCTTACTGCATTAGTAAATGACTTTGGTTAAAGTCATATTGAAATTTTCATCAACTTCCATCATATATCTTTTAGCATTGTCTCCTATGTGATCATTAAGTCAAAGAAATGGCATTCTTTGAAGGAATTTGACTTAGTTTTTGGTCTATAATGTGGTCGGCATCATTGGACAATGAACTCAACAATATTTTGAGTTGTTTATTATTATTGTTTCGACTTAGTGTGGACTCCAAATCACATTACAATTCAACAAAGTCATCGAATGGATGTGAAAGAAAGTTAGGGAAAAGTGCATTTTTCTTTGTACTATCATTTTGGCTAAGTATGGAACCCTAGACACCACCATGTAAGATTGGTTCTTTGATTTCCTTGCTGCTCTTTACTCTCCAGCTGGTTGTAACGACTGTAACAGGTTGCTAGGATAATGTGGATACTATGTTTGGTGCGTTTTTGGCTGGAAGTTCGATTGAGGCTAAAAAGAAAAGTGGGAATCACATGGCCAGCCATGATTAATGGTATAGACTCAGAATGGTATTTGTTCGACTTTCAATCTACATATTTAGGTAACACGTTTTATCATTCAATGATTTCTTTTAGCAAAATGACATGTTATTGGTCTTCTCCTGTTTGAATCAACAAGGTTTTAGCATCTTTTTTGCTTGGCTTGAGTCAATGTATTTCAGTTACAGCTGAAATAGATTATGTGCTGATAAAATAATAAAGAAATAAATGGGCATCTCTGACAGTCGTTGCATTATATGATTTTAGTCATTTTTCAGTTGTAATATTCATTTGAATATTTCTGTATTTGGGAATCTTACTGTTCGGTCATTTGCATTACCTTAAAACCATTATTGATGATTCTTAAAAGTAGAACATTCATTTTAGAGTGAGGATTTATTAGATTCAGAAAATAGGTAGTCGTGCTTTTTGAAAAAATCATTCAGTTACACTCCATTCATTTCAAAGCTTCATGATTTCAGCATAATGATCTTCTAAAAATAGTTCAAATGGCTATTTTATTTTAATAAGCATATGAGTTTTGTAAAAGGCACTTGCAAATTTGAAAAGGGACTTTGATTTATGCTTGTCAGTTTATTGGCAGCCTGTTGTCCAGGCGTTACAAATGATTGATTCTCTGGAACATATTCTAAAAAATGCAAGGGGGTTTCAGATTCCTTTGAACAACACATTCTTTGAAGAATTTTTGACAAACATAATTGTAAACTTATATAAATACAGTGTTGTGAACACTGTGAGACTTCTGGTTATCATTTTGAGAGATAGATATTTTGGCTGTATCAAGAAATGTATTGGAAAAAATCTGTAATACAAAATCTGAAAAATATGATGTAGAACAGTATTGTAATTCTTCTCTATGTAATATTTTAAGGATTCAATATTTGGATTCTTAGGGTATTAGGTAGACGATAAAAATAAGTTATATGAGCTTAACTGAAAATAGAGAGATCCTCTAAGATATTATTATTGTTCAAAAATATAATTTGAGGGGTTGGAGCTCCTTGAGATTGATATCTCTAAACGAGGGGTTGGTGCTCCTTGAGTGGGTGCTAAAAAATTAGCCTATAAGGCATTGCGAATAGTGGATTAAATTGATTAAGCCTGTAAGGAATTTTAGGAGTGGTTTTTATACCCTAGGAGGGTTTTCCACTTGGCAAAATCTTGTGTCTCCTTGTTCTTTTATGATCTTACTGCTTTACTGAGTTGTTATTGCTTTTTTCACTATTTGGGTATTTCATTTTTTAATTCTATTTTTGAATGATTACATTCAACTTATGAATGCATTAATCATGTTAATATTGAGGTCAAATCTAAGCTATGGTTTAATTTTATGAAAGTTGTTTAAATATGTTTAGACACTGATTCACCCCCCCCCTCTCAGTGTCATTTTCACTCCAACAATTGGTATCAGAGCGTAGGGTCCTCTGATAGGTCTAAACCACCTAGGATTTATCTTCGTCTTGGAGTCTATTTTGATGGCACGATCTCAAGAAGGAGCTTCTGTAACTAGAGCTCCATTATTTGATGGAACGAATTATGTGTTCTGGAAAATAAGAATGGAAGCATTTCTTGTTTCTTATGATGTTGATGTTTAGAGCATTTTGTTAAATGGGTACAATGTTCCAACCACAATACCCACAGATCCTGCTGAGAAAAAGAGGTATGAAATTAATGCCAGAGCTAAGCATGCCATCTTGTGTGGTTTAACTAAAGATGTGTTTATTAAAGTCATGCATTGCAAGGATGCTAAAGAAATATGGGATAAACTTGAAACCATATACCAAGGGAATGAAAAAGTCAAACTATCAAAAATAATTACTCTCAAACATCTGTTTGAGGAAATGAGAATGAAGGATGATGAAAAAGTGGCTAAATATTTTCTAAGAATTGATGATGTTGTCAAATGCTATGAAAGGATTAGGACAAGAGGTTAAAAAGTTTGATGTGGTTACAAAGGTCATTAGAACCTTACTGACTAAATTTGAATCTAAGGTTTCAGCTCTTGAAGAAAAGAAATATTTTGATCAGCTCACCCTAGATAGTCTGCAGGGAATTCTTACTGCCTATGAAATGAGAACTAGCAAAAACAACTCAACAGGAAAATAAATTGCCTTTAACAATGAAAAGAAAGAAAAGGATGAAGTTAGGGAGTCAGAGTTGTTTGATTCTAAAGAATCCCATTTTTTTAGAAAACTTAAAAAGGGATCGGGAAAATATAAGGGAAAACTTCCCTTTAAATGCTTTAACTACGGTAAAATAGGTCACTTTGCTGCAAAGTTCCCCTATGATGATCAAATCAATGATAATGAGAAATCTGGAAAACAACCTAAGAAGAAGGCTTTTAAACCTAAACGGAATTTCAATTTCAAAAAGAAGAAGAGTTTGTTTAGTAAAGATGAAACTGACATTAAGACTAAAGATTCATCAGCAGAAGAAGATGAAACCTTGTTAATGGCTGAAATTACTTAGCAAGAAGATTCAAACACCATTGATATTGAAGAAGGTGAAGTAGATCTTGAAAGTGAACTGAAATGTGCTTTAAAAGAGGTCAGAAAACTCAAAAAACAAGTTCTTGCTCAAGAACATAAACTTGATCAAGAAATAGTCTCTCTAAAAACTTAGCTTGAAGAAGCTAAAAGAGTTGAGGACTGTCTTCGAGTGACTGTAAGCTGCAAGGATCAAAAAATTCAAAAATTGGAACAAGAAGTAGTCTGTCTTAGAAAGGAAATTGAAAAATATGAAAGCACTTTAAAACTTAATGAGATGCTCAGCAAGCAAAAGTTGTATAAAGATAAAACCGGTGTTGGTTTTGAAAAGGGTGAATGCTCAATTGATAATGCAAAACAAAACCCCTCTTCTGAAATCAAGGGTTCAGGTCCAAATCACTCTGAATCTGGTAAGAATCATGTTAAGTCCATAAAAGGTAATAGAACATCATACAAATTCAATCCCTTGTTCTATGGTTACTGCTTTTTCCGCAACAAATTTGGCCATAAAGTGAGTTCTTGTAGGCTTATGAATCCTAAAATACCTAGGTTTGGTCTTAAGCAATACTATGGTTTTGTTAAACAAATCAAATGTTTTAAATGCAATGCTTTGGGGCACTCTGTCAAATAGTGCAAAGCTGATCTACAATTTAAACAACAGAAAATCAAAAAGGTCCGGAAGCCTAAGAATGTTAACAACATCGAGCAAACTATGTTAGTCCAAACTGCCTTTCATTCCAAGAAAAAGGACTTATGGGTCCTAGACAGTGGATGTTCTAACCACATGATTGGTGACAAAGAAAAATTAATAAACCTTGAAGATTATGTAGGTGGATATGTTAAGTTTGGTGATAATTCTGGTATACAAATTAAAGGTAGAGGTTCACTTCTTCTGAATGAGGACACCCCTATCTATAATGTGTACTATGTGGAAGGTCTTAAGCACAATCTTCTAAGTGTTAGTCAAATCTGAGACAGTGGTTATCATGTTTTGTTCACTTCGCAGGGATGTGAGGTTAAAAACAAGCATGGAAAGGTTGTTGCAACTGGAATAAGAACTAAAGGAAATGTTTACAATCTTCTTGACACATCAAGCAATGACAATAATCAAGGTATGTGTCTAATGGGCCAAATTGAAGAAAGATGGTTATGGAATAAAAGATTAGGACACATAATTTTTGAAAATCTGGTTAGAATCAGTAAAAATTAAAATGTTAGAGGTTTACCAGTCCTTAACAAGCCAGAAAATTCTATATGCAAAGAATGTTTAAGTGGTAAACAAACTAGAGTCAGTTTCTAAACAAAAGAACATTCTTCATCAAAACCTTTACAACTAGTGCATACAGATTTGTGTGGACCAACTAGAACAAGGTCTATTAATGGTGAAAAATACTTCATGATATTTGTGGATGATTATAGTAGAATGGTTGTGGTCACATTTCTTAAGCACAAATCAGAAGCTTTTGAAAGGTTCATTGAAATCTTTCAAAAAATGGTTGAAAAGGAATCAGATTTGAAACTCAAATGTCTACGATCTAACAAAGGAGGTGAATTCACCTCTCAAGAGTTTATTGATTACTGTGAACAACACGGTATTAAAAGGAAGTATGCTGCAACTAAAAAACCTCAACAAAATGGGGTAGTTGAACATAAAAATAGAACCGTAAAAGAAATGGCTAGAACAATGCTAGATGAAGCTAAGTTGCCTGATATGTACTGGAATGAAGTTGTTCATACAGCCGTATACATTTTGAATAGAGTGCAATGTAGGGTGAAATCTAAACACACCCCTTATGAACTATGGTATGGAAAAACAACTTCGGTGAAGTATTTTAAAATTTTTGGAAGCAAGTGTTTTATAAGGAAAGATGATGATCACCTTGGCAGCTTTCAATCAAAGAGTGATGAGGGTATCTTTTTGGGATACTCAACTCATAACTTAAAGCTTATAAATGTTTTAACAAAAGGATTAATAAGATTGTTGAAGTTGTTAATGCAAAATTTGATGAAAGACCACATTTAGATGTTGAACTTATGCAGGATAATGAGGAAGAATAACTTGAACTTGAAATGAATTCAAAAGGAGTTGAATCAACAAGCCCTAAAATTGAAGAAGCAAGTCCTGAAAAATGTGTATCAAAAACTCCTCTAAAATCTCTTGCTAAATACCACCCCAAAGATCAAATTATTGGATATAAAAATGCAGGAGTTCAAACTAGAAGAAAGGCTGCAAAATCTGATGAAAAAGCTCAAATAGCTTTCTATTTAGTTACTCAGTTTGAGCCTAAAATTTTTAATGAAGCTCTCACAAATTTATGTTGGGTTAATGCTATGTAGGAAGAAATTGATCAGATTGAGAAAAATCAGACTTGGGAGTTAGTCCCAAGACCAGATGACAACAATGTCATTGGAGGAAAATGGATATACAGGAATAAGCTTGATGAAAATGGCAATGTTGTTCACAACAAAGCAATGTTTGTCTGCAAAGGCTATGCTCAACAAGAAGGTATTGATTTTGGTGAAACCTTTGCACCTGTTGCTAGATTAGAATCTATTGGAATATTCTTGGCTTATTCTGTTTATAAGAACTTTACTGTTTATCAAATGGATGTCAAAAGTGCCTTTTTGAATGGCTATTTAGATGAAGAGGTCTATGTAGAATAGCCTGAAGGATTTATTTGCAAAGATAAGCCTAATCATGTTTACAGGTTGAAAAAGGCCCTCTATGGCTTAAAACAAGCACCTAGAGCTTGGTACTCTAGGTCACTGATTTCTAATGGCTTTGTTAGAGGAGGTGTTGACAACAATCTTTATGTTAAATCTGAAGGTTTTGATATTCTGGTTGTTGAAATTTATGTTGATGACACTATCTTTGGCTGCAATAATGTTGCTTTGAGTAAAAAATTCTCTTAGCTTATGGAATCTGAGTTTGAAATGTCATTGTTGGGAGAATTAAATTTCCTTTTGGGTCTTCAAATTTCTCAACTTGAAAATGGCATATTTCTCTCTCAAACCAAGTATGCTAGAGAGATGCTTAAGAAATTTCAAATGAATGAATGCCATCCAATTAGCACTCCAATGGTTACTGGATGCAAACTTACTAAGGTTGATGATTCTCCTGATACAAATCAAACTGAATATAGATCAATGATTGGCAGTCTGTTATATTTAACTACTTCTAGACCTAACATAATGTAGGCAGTTTGCACAGTTGCATGGTTTCAGGCATCACCTAAAGAATCTCATGTTACTACTGTTAAACGAATCTTTAAATATATTTAGGGCACTCTTGATTATAGTCTTTGGTATCCTAGAAGCAATGATTTTTCATTGATTGCATATACTAATGTTGACTGGGCTGGTTGTTTGGATGATAGGAAAAGCACCAGTGGTGCTACATTCTTTCTTGGTGATTGTTTAGTGGCATGGCACAACAAGAAACAAGAATCTGTTTCTCTTTCCACTGCTGAAGCAGAATAAATTGCTGCCACTTCGTGTTGTACTCAAGTTCTTTGGATCAGTCAAACTCTATCAAATATGGGTATTGAAGTTCCTAAACCCGTTTCTATTCTATGTGATAACACAAGTGCGATAAATATCTCCAAAAATCTTGTTATGCACTCTCGCACTAAACACATTGCTATCAAGTTTCATTTTCTTCAAGAAAAGGTACTGGATAATGAAGTTTGTTTACATTTTGTTGGCTCACAAGATCAGGTGGCTGATATTTTTATTAAGCCCTTAGCTAAAGAGTTATTTGAAAGGCTAAGACTTCGATAGGGAGTTCTCTCTCAATCTTTACTTCTCTAATTTACCAAGCATCTACTTAGGGGGAGCATGTTATAAGTCCTACTCTCTTACATCTCTCCTGCAAACATGGTTGCTGCACTATTACTCTTTTTTTGCAGCTAATTCTCATGGTATTTGGTTGGCTTCTTAGTTGTGTTTCATGGCAATGCACATTCTTCTCTTCTATCCTTTGTCATTGAGGCAAAAAGGGGGAGAGTCATTTGTGTTTTACCACCAAGGACAAAGGGGGAGTTTGTTGGATCTTAGTTGTGTTCAAATTGTTTGTCCTTGATGACAAAATCTATTTCAGTTGGTTCTCTTTGTTGACAGTCTCAGTTAGGATTCTTTATATGCATTATCATGGTACAGATTTAATGATAAATTTTATTATATGGCTTATTGATCTTGGCATTCAGTGGATAGTTCTATGGCTTTGAGTTACATTCAAAATTTCCATTTCTTTATGGTACTGATCAGTTTGAGCTTCATGCAGATACATGTTATCTCATTCATACATGTATTTGGATTATGGTATTGGTTTTCAGATTCAGGGCTCTTTTCAGTTTTCAGAATTTTGAACTTGGTACTTAGCATGTTCAGGTATATTGATTCATGGTTTATTTAGGTTGAGTTGGTATATCATTGATGATCTTAGCACATATTGGTTTAGTGTTTCTTTATATTGCTCCATCTCAGGCAAATTGTTTACTATGTTAATTGCTCATTAAAGCTTGGTTTAGTGACTTTATTCACTCATGATTCTAAAGCCATCTTGTTCTCACATTTTTTATTTGATGGAATTTATTGGAACTCATGGAAAAAATAAATTTATTACTTTGGGCATCATTTTATTAAAATGACTAGTTTGTAATGATATTGGGCCTTATTGCATTAGTAAATGACTTTGGTTAAAGTCATATTGAAATTTTCATCGACTGCCATCATATATCTTTCAGCATTGTCTCCTCTATGATCATTAAGTCGAAGTCATGGCATTCTTTGAAGGACTTTGACTCAATTTTTGGTCTATAATGTGGTCGGCATCATTGGACAGCAAACTCAAGAATCTTTTAAGTTGTTTATTATTATGTTTTTGACTTAGTGTGGACTCCAAATCACATTATAATTCAACAAAGCCATCGAATGGGTGTGAAAGAAAGTTAGGGAAAAGTGTGTTTTTCTTTGTGCTATCATTTGGCTGGGTATGGAACCCTAGCCGCCGCCATGTAAGATTAGTTCTTTGATTTCCTTTCTGCTCTTTACTCTCCAGCTGGTTGTAACGGTTGTAACAGGTTGCTAGGATAATGTGGATACTATGTTTGGTGCGTTTTTAGCTAGAAGTTCGATTGAGGCTAAAAAGAAAAGTGGGAATCACATGGCCAGCCATGATTAATGGTATAGAATCATAATGGTATTTTTTTTACTTTCAATCTACATATTTAGGTAACACGTTTTATCATTCAATCATTTCTTTCAGCAAAATGACATGTTATTGGTCTTCTCCTATTCGAATCAGCAAGGTTTTGGCATCTTTTTTGCTTGGCTTGAGTCAATGTATTTCAGTTACAGCTAAAATAGATTATGGGCTGATAAAATAATAAAGAAATAAGTGGGCATCTCTAACAGTCATTGCATTATATGATTTCAGTCATTTTTCAGCTGTAATATTCATTTGAATATTTGGGTATTTGGGAATCTTGTTGTTAGCACATTTGCATTAGCTTAAAACCATTATTGATGACTCTTAAAAGTAGAACATTCATTTTACAGTGAGGATTTATCAGATTCAGACAATGGGTAGTCGTGCTTGTTGTAAAAATATGTCAGTTACACTCCATTCATTTCAAAGCTTCATGATTTCAGCATAATGATATTCTAAAAATAGTTCAAATGGCTATTTTATTTTACTAAGCATCTAGGTTTTGTAAAAGGCACTTGCAGATTTGAAAAGGTACTTTGATTTATGCTTGTCAGTTTATTGACAGCCTGTTGTCCAGGCGTTACAAATGATTGATTCTCTGGCACATATTCTAAAAACTGCAAGGGGGTTTCAGATTCCTTTGAACAACGCATTCTTTGAAGAATTTTTGACATACATACTTGTAAACATATATAAATACAGTGTTGTGAACACTGTGAGACTTCTGGTTATCATTTTGAGAGATAGATATTTTGGCTGTATCAAGAAATGTATTGGAAAAACTCTATAATACAAAATCTAAAAAATATGATGTAGAACAGTATTGTAGTTCTTCTCTATGTAATATTTTAAGGATTCAATATTTGGATTCTTAGGGTATTAGGTAGACGAGAAAACTGAGTTATATGAGCTTAACTGAAAAAAAAAAAGAGATCCTCTAAGATATTATTATTGTTCAGAAATATAATTTGAGGGGTTGGCGCTCCTTGAGATTGATATCTCTAAATGAGGGGTTGGTGCTCCTTGAGTGGGTGCTCAAAAATTAGCCTATAAGGCATTGTGAACAGTGGATTAAATTGATTAAGCCTGTAATGCATTTCAGGAGTGGTTTTTATACCCAGGAGGGTTTTCCACTCGGCAAAGTCTTGTGTCTCCTTGTTCTTTTATGATCTTACTCTTTTACTGATTTTTTATTGCTTTGTTCACCGTTTGGGTATTACATTTCTCAATTATGTTTCTGAATGATTACAATCAACTTATGAATGCATTAATCATGTTAATATTGAAATCAAATATGAGCTATGGTTTAATTTTATGAAAGTTGTTTAAATATGTTTAGACACTGATTCACCCCCCCCTCTCAGTGTCATTTTCACTCCAACACTGCATTCAGCTCATGAATCCATGGTTTGCCTAGAAGAAGATTATATGAAATATCATAGGGCATGACATGAATACGAGTTTGCATGGTAGCCACCCCAATTGTAATAGGAAAAGTGATTACACCGAGTGATTGCTTTGTTGTATTGTCAAATCCTCGAATGGATAAGGAATAAGGTTTTATTTGTGAGTTTTCAACACACAATCTATCAAGGAGATTCACATTACACACATTAACAGGAGAACCATTATCAATGAGGGTTATTTTGATACCTATTTGATTGAATTGAGTAATTATCATAAAGGCTTCATTTTGTTTTCGCAACTTTAAAGGAGGGAGCTCATGTTGATGGAAAGTAATGTCAAAATTACCCTTATTCATTCCATGTATTAAAGCGGCCACATCATTTAGAGTTATACTAGGAGGAACCACAATTTTTTGTAAGTCTATTTGAAGAATAGTGTGGCAATTTGGTGAATTTTGAAGTAAATCCCAAAGGGAAATATTTGTAGGAGTATTCTTTAATTGTTCAAGAAGATCATACTCCTTTATGTTTGAGGGAAAGTGAGGAGCACTAGGTGGATTAGGTAAAGGTAAAGAGGGTGGGGTTGGTTGCAGTGGTTGCATATTTTTTTGGGTATTATATGTATGAGCAAAAGTAATATTATTGGATTGTTGCAACACATCAGTTTTAGGTTGGTAAAGAGTGAATTCAAGTTTATTGGAAGGATGAAATTTATGCCAGGGTGGGTAAAGAATGAGTTGAGGTTGAATTACATTAACATCCTTAGTTTTAGATTGTTTACAACAAACCCTAATGGATGAATTTAGTGAGATGAAGTCCTAGAGGGACTTATCTAACAATTCAAGGTCATCACGAATAAAAGGTTTGAGGGGTAAGTTATCACTAAGTATGTTATGTTGGTCATGGAAAAATTGAGAGACATTGACGTTCATTTTTGTAGGTTGGTAACAACAAACCTTAGTGAATGGCTCAGGCGAGATGAAGTTATGAAGAGCTTCATCTAACAACACAAGGTCATCACCACTGAAAGGTTTGTGGGATAGGTTATTGTCAATCATTTGAGGAATTCCATGGCAAAGTTTAGAGGATGAAGTGAGTGAGATAAAGTCCTAAATAAATTCATCTAACTTGTCTGCATAATCACTACGAAGAGGCTTGGATGAGATGGTATTTCTAAATTAAATCATTTGTTTGAAAGGTTGGTTTGATGTTTTTATTTTTGTGTTTTTATGTATTGATAAATTTGATCTAAAAGAACTAGGAACTAGTGCTGAAAATGAAACTTGCAAAAATCTAATACTATCCATAAATGCCATGAAAGGAAGGGATGCTTATGATTGAAATATAATAGAAAGTAATTGAACTAAAATAGAAAAGAGAACTGCAGGAAACATAAAAGTGGAAAGCAATAAACTGAATTCTGGAAACACTAATTCAAAAATTGCACTGGGATTTATTCACCCAAGGTGAAAAATGAGTCCCAAGAGAGGTATTTTTATATTTTTTCTATTTTTTTTTACTTTTTTGGATGTGTTTAGGTCTGTTTAGTGTAGATAAAGACTGAAAATGCAGAATTTTTGGAATGATGTAATGAAATAAGATGCAATAATGACCTCTAAATGATAATTTCACTAATGCAAGTTTAAGAATCCCTAGGATGCAAAAAAAATGTAAAAAATATGGAAAAGAAAATGCAATGGAGTCCTAGGATGCAAATGCAAATGCAAATAAAAAAGATATAATGTTCAATATGTAGGTTCACCAAAATGAACCAACAAATTTGTTGTTGTTCTATGGACTTCTCTTGCACTCTTAGGATCTTTCACCTAAAAGGAGAGAGATAGAACCCTAAAATTGAAGTGGTTCACTCAAATAAAGGATTGTATCATGTAATTAAGACTAAATGCAATGATGTAGATGCAACTAAATGATGTAATTGATTGATTATTAATGCAAAACTAATGTAATATGCAATGTTTGAAAACATAGTGAGGTTTACAAAAAGCTTAAAAAGATGAACAAAAATGCAAATGAAACTAAATAGAAAGTTTTATTTCAGAATGTATGCACCTGTAAAGCTAAAGATGACTGGAAAACACTCTAAAAATCCAGTAAATCTAAATTTTATGTTGACTAGGACTCATTCGCCACCCTTGGTAAATTAGTCCCAAGATAGGGTTTTCTGCCCAGAAACTGGTTTCTACTCACTGGGTATAAGGATCTGCATCTAACTCTGAAATTCACTTCATGAGGGACTCATTCTCCATCCATGGTGAATCAATCCAATTTCATTTTTCTACAAATTCAAACCTTTATTTTGCACCTTGTCACCTGTACAATCCTTTTTGATGGGAACCTGAATCCGGATCTCAAAAAATTCTTACAAAACAACTTAAAAATTATTGTCTAATGGGGGGTTTTCCTTGTTCAAACCCCTAGTTGGGTAATCAACCCTTAAATTGACAAAAATATGCATAAAACTCTAGCCTTAATTGTGTTAAAGAGTAGGAAAGTCTAAAGTATGATAAAACCCTATTCTATTGTGCTAAAATAAGATGTGAAAATTTGATTTGAATGATGCAATACTTCAACCCTAGAAAGCATACAACATATCAAATGGATGTAAATGAAATAAAAAAGAGGTGTTAATGAAATGAAAACCTTAATCTGAAGATAGAAATAAAATGGAAGATGGAATCACTTTGAAAACAAATCTTTAGGTGTGATTTGATAGTTAGTTGCATCTCCTCAACCTAGATTTCTCCATGATTCACCATAGGAATCCATCATCAACTCTATGTAATGTTGAACCTTGAATGAAGAGTGAGCCTCAAGACATGCAAAAAACCCTAGTTTTCTGCCCTAAAACTTCAACTTTGATAATGAAACTTATTGTGGAAGACTTGAATTTAGAATTTTCTTTGTTAAAATGACTAAGAGATGTTAGAAATGACTTAAAATGAGTATTTATAAGCATCAAAACATAATTTTCCCATTATTTAGACCTAAGAGGCTAGCATCCACTTAAAAATTAAGTTGAATTAATTGAATTCCCACTAAAAAATAAAATTTCCCTCAAAAGGGACTCATTCGCCACCCTTGGTGAATGGGTCCCACTAGTTGTTTTTGAAGGTGGGTTTTTGCAATATGTATGAATTAAGTGTTGTTTGTTAGAATTTAAGTGATTTCTCAAGTGAAATGGGGCTCTAGATAAAAAATAATGGGTCTGTAGATGAAACCAATTATGAAAATATAGCTAGAGGCATCAATGGGTTGAGAGGAGCTATTTTGAAAGGGTTGAGTATGGTAAGATTATAAATAGTTGAAGAAGCATATCAATTTTCATTAAAGGAATAAAGGAAGCTAAGAAAAAGATTTGAGATTAGGTAGAATACAAAAATAGGAAGAGGAGGAAGATTCTAGAGAGGAAGACATCAGGGTGGTGGTAAAAGACCTTACAACTAAGATGTTGAGACAATATGATGTAGTCTAGTTAATATTGCAATGAAATAATAGATGAATATTAGAGAGGTAGTTGAAGATCATTCAATAGAACATATTTTAGATGTGGATTAGAGTGTTTTGAATGTTCCCAAAGTCAAGAAAGTATTGGTGGAAGGAAAAAAAAGGAAATGTAAGAGGTTACACATGTTTATGAAGAGTCAAGAGAATAACTAAGTTTTGTAGATAAACTAGAGAAAGGTGAGTCATCAAAGGAAGTATTGATACAAAGATAGAAGGTGATGCAATATTTTTGAAGAATTAAGAGGATCACAAAATTTGGTAGATAAAGTAGAGAAATGTGAGTCAATTATTGTTAATTAGTGTTTCTAAATCAAATGGTAGAAATAAGGATGAACTAGTGCAGTAAAGAAATATATTCAAGGTATGTTAATTATTTGATATTGAGGTTATTGAATAACATTATGCTAGTGATAAATGGACTCCCTATTATCTTCAAGTCATCAATTATTATAAATGTATGCATTTATTTCATATAACCACTATTCCCTTGCCTTTAGTTTGATTTTTCTTCCCTTGACCTAATTGGCCTAGTTGATATTGGTATTCTATTACAATTGAATGAGTGGTTGATAAATTGTTTGTCAATGCACATCTCATTATTATTACTGTTGATACTCTAAGTCTTGCTTCTATTAAAAGAATAATTATAGATGAAATAATTTATTTGTTAAATCCAAAGAGGGTTATTAGAGTACATTATTATAAATTTTTTATTAAGCATTTGGGATTTATCTGTGCTCGAAACTGAGGGATGTTCTTTTGCTATCATACAGATTAAAGAATCAAATTTCCTACTAGACTTTAGTTCATATAATTATTTGAGAAGAAAAAATTAATGAAAAAAAAAAACTAAGACATAAAATCAATAAATTTTATATAAATTCAACATATGATGTATTAATATTAAATTCTGATATTTATCGAAAAAATATACATTGATAATTTTGGAGCTCTTGTCTACTATTTTAAATCAAGAACTTAACAATATTACAAAAATAATAAAAAAAATCTTTACTTGAATTGATGAGGGAGAGGATTGTTTGATAAATTGAAATACATAGAACTTATACTTGATCTAACCTATAAATCCTAAGAGTCTAGGGTTATTCCAACACTTAGAATAATATTTTATAGGAGAATAGCTCTTGACTGTTTATTTGAAGGCAATCTTTGGTTTAATGGTAGTCACATAAAAGCTTTTGGTTGAAAGGCTATGATGTAAACAATCGATAATCATTGGTTTGAAGGCAAACGTGTAAATTGGCGGTTGGTACCAAGGAAGTTGCAGTGGCTTAAATGCAATCATGTGAACATGCTTCTGGTTTGTTGTTAATACATTATCATTTCAGCTATGCAAAAGGATCTAAACTTGCGACTCTCGAGTCTTCCAGTTAAATAACTTTACCAACTTTGCTACAAATGTCTATGTAAATATCAATGAATTCCGATCTAGTTTGTTTTGACAAAAAAAAATTACAATTTGTTTATTGGTTAATATTTATTGATTTAAAGAATGATTAAATGATGTTAAATAATGGAATTATGTTTCTGATTGTTTACTGTCTTTTTATATTAATTATTATTAATAATTGATTGTTGGTATAAATATAGTAATTATATTTAATGTGTAATTAGCAAATTGATTGTGTTTCATAAATTAAGATAGTTTTCAATTAGTTTGTATGTACAAATGAATTTAAGTAAGAAGTTTTAGGAAAAAGATAGTTGCTAAAATGCAATAGAAGTGGAGGGAGAATAAGTTATTAAAAAGAGAATAAAATTAAATATCTGAGTCATAAAGAATAAGTTAGTGGATGGAGAAGAAATTAGTTGATTCATGTTTAGCATGTTTTAATCAACTATAAAAAGTATAATATGATTTTATAAAGACAAGAGAGCTTAGCAGAAAATTCTTCAGATTTGATGGAGAATAAATTAATAAAAAGAGATAAGAATAAAAATTCCAATTACAAAGAAAGGAATAATTAATTATAATTTTTTATAAAAAGTTATATTCAATGGATATTATCATTTATTTAAAAGAAAGTAAAACCAAACTTATTCCATGTCAATATGAAATGAATTAGATTCTTTCATTCTTTTCATTAAAATACTTATAATTATTCTCAACCTTATAAACTAAATGATTATGTAAAAACTGTTTATTTTAGAACACTATTTCTATTATAATTGACTGTAAACACAAAATTAATCTCCATCATAAATTTTCTAATTATACAATACTAGTCAATTATTAAATATGTTAACATCTTAGCAGCCATTGTAAAAAGCTCCACCATAGTTAGGAACAGCAGAAGATGAAAATATTCATCAGAGAGAAAAAAAACATAATATTTATTCCTTTACTCGGAGAAACCACACCACTGTAATGTGTCACTGTAACTGTGAAGAAAATAGCTTCCTATAAGGAAAAATAACTAACTTTCATACTTATGCTACCAAAGCAAAATGAAATCTAGAGCTAATTGTAGGATTACACATAAATTATGCGTACAAGGAGGCATCGCTCATTCTTTTTATGATTACGGAGGCCTGCAACACCAAATACAAATTTACAGGCCAAATATTATCACAAAAAACTACTTAGCGAACTAAAACGGAAATGACCATCTCCCTGCCATTAGGAAACGTCAAATCAAATTTACCTTTTCTCTCACAGAAAATTCAGCTCCGAAAACATCGTTCAACACAGTTGGTGAAACCAAAGAAGCTTCCAGCAGCTTCAATGCCTAAAACACGTTAATATTGTAAACCAAAATCTCAGCAAAAGTATTCCATTGTAACAAAAAAAGAAATCCCAACAGTAAATTTGGCCCAACAAAATTGAAACAAAACTAAAACCTCTGACCTTCTTCTAATCAAGAATTGATGTCCGCTCTTGAATTTCTGTTAAATCTTTGATATTGAGCTGATTGAGTATCGTCATAATGGTGATTGTTGAACTCTCTGTTATATTTAGGTCATCAGTTATTATAAACGTAGCCATTTCTTTCACGTAACCTGTTTGCCCTTGCCCTGCAGTTTGGCTGCTGCTTCCTTTCGTATTCTGCCGCAGCTGAACCGGACGGTTGATAGGATTTCCGCAGATACATATATCTTCGCTGCTGGTGCTCATATTGTGAGTGGCTGGTGCTGGTGCTGATATATCACGCGTATTACCTCCGAACGCGGGATAACTTGCGAACCCGGAAGAACTGTGAGTTGTTCCTGGATTAGAGCAGGTGTAATATTTTCCGCCTTCGATCCTGAGAGAGATATTAGAGTAGGCCGTTATAAATTTGGGGTCAAGCAGCTGGGATTTATCCGTACTCATAAACTGAGAGGGCAGGTTTTCCATGCTATCATAGAGATTGGACACAGAGCCAACTTTCCTAGCGGATTCCGATGGATACAATAATTTGAGGGCAGCACCGATGGGCAATGAAAGCAAGCTAAAAAGAAAATCTACAAATTCCTTTCCGGCCAAGGAAAATACTATACGTCGAGTTTTGCTATTTATCAGAAAACGCACATTTATGGCTTCAGAGCTCTTGTCTGCCATGTTCGAACAGGAAAGTAAGAAAGCAATGATTTTTTTTTTGGGGGGGGTGGGGGCTTGGATTGATGAGAGAAGATCGTTTGGTAAATGGAATAGCTTAAACTGACAGGATTTGGTGCAGCCTATAAAGTATGAGAGAGATCAAAATGATTCTTTAACATCGAGAGAATAGTTTAAAGGCAGTCGGCACAAATTTGAATGAACTATTCTCTGTACGAGCATGTGAATATTAACGATTTTTTATTAACAAAAGGAGGTGGGTTATCCCGATGGAAGAATACATATTTAATATGTCAAGGAATATATTATGTGCATAGGTAGGTAATACACTAGCAGCATGTGACAATCAGCCGATAGCTGCCTACCGCGGCGGGGAACGTTTGGTGAGGAGGCTTGAAGCATTTTATTTGCATGGGAAGGTGACCGTGTATGAAACGGATTAGTTTGATTGTATGAATCAAGTAATCACGAAGAAAATCTTGTTTAAATTTTATTTAATACTATTAGAAAATTTGGAAATGAATTTTTAAATTTGCTTAAAAGTGGGAACTTAAAAATTAAATTTAAAATAATTGTTTCTTCTAGCAAGAATATTTGAATGTTATATTTAATGGCAACAAATGCGCATGTATATTGTCACCTGTTGTGTAGCCAATTGAATCAATTAATCATTTAATTTTGAAGTTAATGGAAGTTTTTTGTAAGGGTCATCACACTGTTATGCCCATTGTCAAGGTTTGAAAGAGAGTGTCATTCTGCATCGATGAAAGAAGTGCAGTTAAATGTTCTTTCTTTCCACATTTTTTCCATGAAAGGAAGACATTCAATATTGAGTACTTTTTATAATTAGTATATTTCTATAGTTTTGGAAATTAAAGTTTTAGTATGCATATGTTTCTTGATGAGAGATGGAAATTAGCTATAGGCATCTCAACTTGTAATTCTATTGCTATATAGACAAGGGGTGACACCAATTTGTATCTAACAATTGGTTTCCCAATTGAGGATTCAACCTAGTTTATTTGCCACTCAATATTATAGAAAAAATAGGGAAATTGTAAAACAACTCTTAAAAGAACAGTTAAAAATTATAGGCAAATCATAGATGAGCCGAAATCCACAGTAAAATTTTTGATAGAGCACAAGTATTACAGATTACAATGTAATTGAGAATAGGAAAATCCACTTTTAAATGAATGATTGCATAGTGCAATTGGAGAGTCAAAATAGATAATGTTGTAGGAGGGAAAATTTTAGTACAAAATATCCAAGAGAATATATTGATTCAGTTACATTCTGAAAAGAGTCATTTTGTCACTATACATATGTTGCACATACTACACAATTAAATGTTGGTTTCTCAACAAATAGAAACTCCAAACAAGTAGCACATAAGCTAAAGATGTGACCACTTGGTAGTCTATACATGTATATATGTGAGAAAAGATATATGGAATGAAAAGGAAAAACAAAAAACCCATGTTTGTTATCCACCTTTCCATATTGGCATCATGGAGCCCCGAGGACCCTAGCTAAACCCCCGAGAAAAAGTAATATGAAATTCCCATTGAATTTTTTTGGAGGTCCATCTTTTAGAATTGTCATCTATGCTTTATCCTAACACCTACAAATAAAAGAGTAAGGTATGTCAATGGACACAGATAGAAGATGAGTGAGGGAGGATCAAAGATTAGTAAATATATAACAAAAATCAAAAAACACAATTAGAAAGTAGAAACGACGAATAATATTTGCAAGGTGGTCACATGATCTATTTAATGATTATGGAGAATTTTTGCACTTACATGTATTGTTGGTTATGCTTGAGAAGCGGAAGGAGGATTGGATTGAGTTGTAGGAGCGTTGAATGATTTGGAACCTATGCAGCACATCAGTGTTCAAACCCTGAAACCTGCTATGAAAATGAACAATTAGCAGGGAATGAAAGATATAAAAAATAAATTAATCATTTATACAAAACGGCTTACTGATTATGCAGCCCAATAGTTTGAATACCCTCAAACCTAGCAAAAGACAGAGCCAAATGCAACAAATTTAACAATAGCGTGTTATCAAAGCAACACCACAATGGGTCTTCTAAGAATACAACTCCATGAAAGTATACTCTTCCAAACGCTAGCATTCAATATTGCATTTACATACATATAAATACATGTATAGATATATTGGATGGCAACATGTGAACATATATATATATATAGAGTATCTATATATATATATATATAGATATGTATCTATATATATATATATATATATAGATATGTATCTATATATATATATATATATATATATAGATATGTATCTATATATGTATCTATATATATATATATATATATATATATAGATATGTATCTATATATATATGCATGTATAGATATATATACATGTAATGCAACTTAATCAAAATACACTTTCCACATTGCTACATTCAATATTGCATTTACTTTGACTAGTCGCATTTACTTTGTCCACCACCATTGTACAACAACAACAAAATGCATTAGGACTTGGGTGAGCGAACACTTAGCATATACAATTATTCTATTTCTTAGGATGGAACAAAGAAGCAGTTCAATTAATGTGAAAATTTATATATTGAAAGAGGAGAATAACCTATGTAGTGATCAAGAACATATAGGAGGCTATTTCTAAGGATTTCCAGTTAAATAAATTAGAATGCTCAAAAGATGCACAAAGCAAAGAATATAGCAATGGGGGAAAGTATACACCAGAATATGTAGGAAAATATCTTTGATTCAGTTGCATTGTGAGAATAGGCATTCTAGTATTATGAATATGTGGTCCAAAATATGCAAGAAAATAGGTTTATTTAGTTGCATTATCAGAGGTCTATTCTTAGCAAATAGAAATTTCAAACAATTAGTGTATTAGCTAAATATATAAAGTTCAATAGATTCAATGAGTCTTTCAACAATGCAATTTAATCAATATACTTCCTCATAGATTTTGTAGCACATGAGTGTTAAAACCCTCCAACCTACTATCAAAAGGAACATAAGAAGAGACTGAAAGGCATGAATAATAAATTAATCATTAATTCAAAGTACCCAATATACATATACACATATATATCCATTTAGATATACATGTAATCCATTATACATATACATGTATATATATATATGTATGTATATATATATGTATGTATATATATACATACATACATATGTATACATACATATATATATACTTATATATATATATATATATATATATATATATATATATATATATATATATATATATATATATATATATATATATATATATATATATATATATATATATATATATATATATATATATATATATATATATATATATATATATATATATCTTTACGTCATGCTAGATGAGGATGGTTAATTTATTGTCTGTGTTGTCAAATGTTTGTATCTTTGTCATTATACCCATTGTGGAGATTTCAAAGAGATTATCATTTTGTGTGTATGGAGGAATTGCAACTAAATGTCCTTTCTTTACCTAGAAAATATGGTGAGGGTTAGTAATTTGTTTGTCATTAGTTTATGGTTCTGGTTATCTATGTCTCTTGATCAATTAGGAAGATTTAGGCAAATCCTTTGTTTAAGAGGTAAGCTCTAGGCTGTCAGTAAAAGCCTTGGACAAGTCCTGTCTATTTGTCTAAAAGCATGAATTATAAAAGACCTATCAGATAGTAAATCCTATTCATGGTTGGGTTGATCAAAGCACTATTGAAAAAGATATAGCAAGAATACATTAACAATAAATTAATCATCTATGCAAAATACCCATGTAAAAAAAAGTATAAGCCCACAAATCTCATTAAAATTCCACATGCATTGTGTTGTACTAAATACTATAGAGTAATAGAGAAATTGTAAAAGTGGTATTACAATAAGACAAACAAGTGCAATGAAAGAAAATACATATCATCACAACACATGGATAGAATGGTTAAGGAAAATATATTTTAAAGTCTTTGAAAGATCAATGGATGTCTACTTGAACCTGTATATATATGTATGTATGGATAAATATATGTATGTATGTTTTACTAATAGTTTTGTTACAATTGCCCCATTTTTCTATAATACTCAATGGTAGATAATGCAGTTGTTATAAAATTCCTCTATTTATTAGCACACTACAAAGAAGGTGGGTAGCAAAGAAAAATGAAAATCATGGAAACTCAATGAATGTGCAAATCTATATAGGAAAAGGGAAGAACAAATTACGTAACCATTCAGAATCTATAGTGTCCTCTTTGTAATGATTTGAAGTGAAATCAATTAGAGGGCTTTGAAGGGGCTAATTGTACAAAATGTGTATAGCAGCAAAGATGCACAAAGTGTATATATGGGTCTACATATGTGTCATCATACCATGCAGATAAAAAGCTTCAACCTTCATTGAGAAATTATAGTTAAATGTTGGTGTTGTTTCCAGGAAATATGGACAATGATAATCTGTACCCTGCTATTTGTTTCTTGTTTGCAGGTATCTTTGTGCACCTTTCATGTTATAGCTATTAGCATCAGAGCAATTGCAGATTAAGAGTAGTTTTCTGGCTGTAAAGTATTATTCTAATAACTCTTTTAGAATTTCTTTATTCATTTAGGTTGACTAGAAAGTAGTATAATTTGAATTTTTAACTCACAACTCAATTGTTATGCAAATTTCTTATCTTATATTAATATGTTTAACATGGGTTTAAGATATAATAGAAAGAGAATAACTATTGTAGTCAAGTACATGTAAAAATCTGTGCATCATTTTTTATATAAAGCAACAAATATATAGAGGGTATGTAGCCATGGAGGGAGGGGAAAATTGATTGTATAAAATAGGAAAATATAAATATGCAAAACAAACCTTGTCTAAAATTAGAGTTGTGGGCGTCTTTCTGACACCAATTGTTGAATACATGGGTTTCACATTTGCTTGTTGATCTATGTTTCTATTTGAGTGCAACATGATACAACTACAAAGGTGCAAGAACAATGGCAAAGGTGTCACAGGCTGTAGACAGGGAAAACTATGGAGCTCTACAAACAAGCACGAAAAGGAGGTGCATATTAGTTTCTTTGAAATGTCTACTATGAAACAAACACCAAAGTCTATTATTTCACAAGGCAACCAAAATAGTTTTATATTGTTATATTAAAACAATGAATATTATCAACTGGCATATGAGAAAATACCTGCCATTTGGTGTCTATTGAGTGGGGCACAATGAGGAAACCATGAAGGCAATAAAATCCATGGTCGTTGTGGACATGCTCAAGCAAGCTAGGAAAAAATAACATGCAATTTTATCATGTATCACAGAAAAGAAAATCAATGTACACAACACTATATATTTATGAATGTAATATATAGGAACAATGAAATAGGGAAACAACGGGAAAAGAATTTTGTAGGAAAACATTTTTAGCAATTTGAATCAAATAAATCCAATACAAAAGATAATAGGAAGACATTTAAATTTGTGGAAGGAAAGCACAAGGGAGGTATATGAAAATTCAACGTATATACGCTATCAAAATAGAAAACACATCGTTGGAGGATTTCAAACATATTAATCAAATGGAAGACAATTTTTTTTAAGAATGCATCTACAACATGTGCATATAAAGGTTAATATATTGGAATGTTGCAAAGATATTATTTAATTATAGAACTTTTGTTTTCTAGTTATTGTTGGTTCCAATCTACGTGCATCTTAGACAACTGGAGTTGTTTGTATTTGCCAGTCCACTTTTCTCTTGAGTAAGATCCTGCTGACCAACCTTATTTTACTCCTACCCTGAGTGAACATGGAGATATTCTAGAAAATGAGGAAGATATAGATAATGATATGAAAGCCATTGAAGAAGAAGAGTTAAGATTCCAAGAACAAAAAGAAAGAAGAAAGAAAAAAAGGGAAGATAGGATTAGAGCTAAGCAACTTGAGAGAGATGTTAGAAGGAAAAATTTGGAGAAAATGAGAGAGGAGGTCGCGAGGCATAGAACTTCTGAGGAAAATATTTCTAAAATGACTGATGATATTCCTGGAGGACCAGTCTCAATGGGAACTTCATCTACTAATGCTTATACAACATTTGTCTCAACCACTAGAGCCTTAGATTCTCCTATTATTACTAAGAAAACATCACTTGTAGATCATGGGAAGAGACTTGTTGGCCCACCTAATAAAACTACATTCAAAACGAATGATAAAACCAATACTTCATCTAATAAAATCCCCACAAATAAAGCCAAAATTGATCCAACCCCATCTAACATACCTCCAAATCTTGAGATACTAAGGTTGCAGTTGGAAAGTGAAAAACTACAAGAAGATTTGAAAAAAGCTGAAATAATAGCTTCCAATGCAGAAATGGCTAGGAAGATTGCATTCCTTCAAATGTCCACTCATATACCAGAGGCCTCAAGCTCTAGACATATTGATAGCGAGTTGCAAAAAAGGAATTTTATGGACATACTCCTAGGGGAAGTGGTGGTGGAGATCAAGGAGGTGGTGGTGGAGGAGGTAATAAGAATGACAAGTCTTACTTTGGAGATGATGAGGGAGGTAAGAAAGGAGGAGGTGATGGTGAAAGTGGTAAGGAAAAGGATGGTAGCCACTCTGATAGTAGGAAAGATGATGAACACAAAGATGATCATAGGGATAGGCATACTAGGAGGCCACTCCAAGTAGATAGATACCAAAATTTGTGTTTCACTAGAATACTTGGCTATCCTAACCCATTTCCTAAATATTTCAAGCTTGCTCTAGTCAAATTCTCTGGAAATAATGCTCTAAGTGGTGAAGACCACCTCAAATAATTCGCTAACATTATGGATGAATTTGAGGTAGAAGCACAAGATGTCATGATGAAGTTGTTCATGCAGTCTCTTGTTGAGGATGCAAGAGAGCGGTACAAAATTTTACCTGCTGAGAGCATTAGCTCTTGGGAAGAGTTCAAAATGGTTTTTAGAGAACAATATGGTGACAAGATTGATTCAATTTTTCTGTTGAATCAATTCAATAATATTGTAAAAGATCTAATGAATATATTGTTGAGTTTAATACAAGGTTCCAGAAGGCTAGAAAAAGGCTGCCTCCTCATCTACACTTAAATGATCATGTATGCTTGGTAAATTACTGCAATGCTTTTGATGCAAAAATGAGTTATTGTTTTCTAGATAAGCGTCCTCAATCTTGAAGATAAGATTTTTAGATAGCACAACATATTGAAAACATCAACAAAATAACTAGTAAATTTGGTTGATGAGATGATCCAAGACTTTTCAAAACTTCAAAAAGGGAAGAAAAGAGTTCAGGCACTAAAGGGGGAACAATTGAAGACAAGCTTCATAGCTTCATGAAAACTATCAATGATAAAATTGAAAGGCAAGAGAAGGCCCAACCAAAAAATTACCAAAGGAATGAAAGATCCCCTAGGTTGCAAGACCACCCTTACAATACTAATTGGTATAATGGGAAGCCTGTCTCAAATAATTAGAGAAATATCCAAAACAAAGTTCCTGCAAACCCTCTATAAAACAATTTAGGAAATTTTGTTGAAGATACTCCTTGGTGTATGACTTGCCAAATGCCACATTCCTCACAACGGTGTGTAGTAGCACAGATGATGGAAGCAGAAGATAACATACCTAAGGAGTGTGATCAGAAAGATCAAGAGGAGGATGATGTACTTATGATTATGGGTGATTCTGATATTGCTTATAGTGAATGTTCTTCTGATGAAAATTCTTGTGAAGTAGATGTTGAAAATCAAAGGAAAATTGCTAATGCATATCACTAGCAAGTTCTTTCTGATGAAGATGACACTAGTGATGATGGGGCTTACAATTTGGAGGTGATTGAAGATGGTGTCTCATTAAGAAGACCTTTTGTGGAAGAGATTACAAAATATACAACAGTCTTAGTTGCTCAAGCTAGAAGTTCTTATCATTTGAGGAATAGAACTGTTGGAGGTGAACAAGGTAATCATGTTGGTTTGTTCATCAAAGAATAGAAGGCTAAGGGAAAAGAACATGAACCTGACAAAAAAATAGAAGTTGTCAAAGATAAAGAAGGAAAGGGAGATAAAATTTGGGTCAAGAGAACAGACAAGTCAAAAGCTACTCCTGGACACAAATTTTCTGCTGAAAAATCAAAGACATAGAAGAAAGTTCCTGAAGCCATAATGATGGATACTAAACATAAGGCTGAAGCAACCAAAAATCAACAAAGAGATCTAATAGCAATGAACAAGGTATTCCTTTAACTAAATTTCCCAAGTATACTGTCATTGACATGTTTTAGTTACTTAGCAAAGTTAAAGTTCCTATACCTTTTCTTGAAATGATGAGGATGGGAACGTAAACAAAAGGAAGTGGCCCTTATCACCGACACTGCTATGACCATTAATGATTTAGTGGAACCCACTCCTTCTAAAATAAGTGATAAGGATAAGAAAGGTAAGGAAGTTGAAGGATTAATTGTTGAGATTCCCCACATTTTTCTTGGAAATTCTATAAACACTTGTCTAGATAAGATAGATCCATTTTTTCTTACATTGATAGTTGGGGGGAATTTCATAAAGAATTGTATTATTGACTCTATTGCATCAAACAATATCATTCCAATTAAAATCATGGATGCATTAGGGTTAAAAGTTGATAGCACTCAGGGTAGGTGTTATGCTATGGATGCCAGAGAGGTCCCTATGGTAGGTGTGATAAATGAGCTTCCATATAGATTAGAATATTCTCTTGATAAAGAGTTTAAAATGAGTGTGGTAGTGGTTGATATCCCACCTAATTATGGAATGTTATTATCTTGAAAATGGAGTGCATCTATGGGAGGCAGTATGCAGTGTGACATGTCTTATGCCACATTTCCCATCGATGGAAGGAATATCCAAGTAATGAGAGAATCTAGGGTCCCACATATGTTGGAACATGTCCCTAAAGATGACACAATTCTTTTCATAGATACTAACATTGGCGGGTTCAAGGTAGAGGAAGCACCAAAAGAGATTGAAAGATGTCCTACACATATAGAAAATGAAGTTTCAAGAATGTCTGATAAAGAGGGACTATGGAAAATGTACTTTGATGGTGCAAGCTCTAAAGATGGATTTGGTGCAGGGATTTTATTAGTATCACCTATCAGAAATACTTATAAGTTCTCTTTTACACTATCTTTTGTCTATACAAATATTGTAGCATAATATGAAGCCTTGTTATTGGGATTGAGACTTGCTGAAAAACATGGAATTAGAAAGCTAATGATAATTGGTGACTTTGAGCTCATAATATCCCAAGTAAGAGTTGAGTATGCTTGCAAAAATAACAGACCGAGGAAATACCAGAATGTTGTTTGGGATTCCATTGAATAGTTTGATGCTTTTGGAATAGACTGGATGGAGAGAGGACATAACAAAGTGGTTGATCTACTAGCCAATATTGCATTGAAACCTGATGATATAACATTCATAGGAATTTCAAAGGTTGAGATAAAAACAAGGCCCTCTATCCATGACAATGTATACAATTGGAAGATTTTTTATAATGATGAGGATATCCTTAGATTTCTAAGATGTGTTGATAAATATGAAGGTCAGGAGATTGATTTTAATGGATTTGTAGAAAATATTGATGGACAAGACATAGTGTTTGGAAAAGAGGTCATCCAATTGAAAAGAAACAAAATCCCTAAAGACCTTGTAGCTCTTGAAAGGGTCTATGATAATCAAGAAACCAGTAAGACCAAAACAACTGCTACCCACCTAAAAGACCTAGAAGAAGTGAACTTGGGAACTAAAAATGCTCCAAAGAAGGTTTATATAGGAAAGAGGATGAAACCAAAGGTGAAGGAAATGCTAATCTCCTTGCTAAGAAAATATAGGCATGTCTTTGCTTGGTCATATGATGACTTGAAAGCTTATAAGGAGTTGTTTTAGCATGATATTCCTTTGAAAGAGGATGCAAAACCCTTCAGACAGAAGCAAAGAAAAATTAATCCTACTTTAGCTCCCAAGATGCAGGAGGAGTTGATAAAGTTGAGGGAGGATGGTATTATAAAACCCATTAGACATTCTTCATGGGTATCCAATCTAGTACTGGTAAGGAAAAAGAATGGTCACATAAGACTATGTGTCGATTTCAAGAACTTGAATGTATCCTCATTAAAGGAAAATTATCCCTTACCAAACATGGAGGCCATGTTACAAAAGGTAACTAGTTGTGAGCTATTATCAATGATGGAAGGTTTCTCAAGATATAATCAAGTAAAAGTGAAGGATTCTGAGCAGTACAAGACTGCATTTACTACTCCTTGGGGTACCTATGTATATGTAAGGATGGTCTTTGGCTTAACAAACGTTGGTGCCACTTTTTAGAGAGCTATGGATGTAGCTTTCTCATATTGTATTGATCTATTTATGGTTGTCTATCAAGATGACTTGACCACTTATTCTAAGAAAGAATAAAATCATTGCATGCACCTAGAAAAGGTTTTTTTCAGGTCACTAGAATATGTAATATCTTTGAATCCAAAGAAATGTGCCTTTGGGGTCACTGAGGGAAAGCTTCTAGGGCATATTATGTCCAAGGAAGGAGTAAGGATAGATCCTAAAATATTAGCAACTATTGACAAGATTCCCCAGCCAAGAAATGTCAAGGGTATCCAGCCATTTTTTTGGGAAAATAAATTTTTTGAGAAGATTTGTAACCAATTTTGCAAAGATTACAAGACCTATTTCCAAAATTTTGAAGAAAGGTGAAAAGGTACTTTGGAGTGAGGAGCCTATTCAAGCTTTCAAAAATATAAAACAAGGTATTAAAGAGGATCCAATTTTGAAGTCTCCTGACTTCTCCAAACCAATGCATATTTTATCTTTTGCTTCTTTTCATACTATTGATGTTGTTTTACTATAGAAAAATGAGGAAGGTTTTGAACAGCTAATTGAATTCTTTAGAAAATCTATACAAGCTGCAAAATTGAAGTCTGACACTACCGAGAAACAAGCCTATGCTTTGGTGAAGGCTATAAATTTTTTCAGGACTTACCTACAAGGGGCTACAGTTTTTGCTTTTGTACCAAGTGCAAATGTGAAGGAAATTTTTACTCAACAAGAAACAATGGGTAGAATGTGTAGATGGATCAACAAGATCCAAGAATTCAACATTGAGGTTCAAATTAAAAAGTTAGTGAGAGGACAGTGCCTAGACAAGTTGATGGCATAGGCGAATTTGGAAGAAAATCAAGTTAATCAGGTTGAACTAATTGATGTCATACCTCTCTGTGATATGAAAAAATGTGGATGGTACAAAATAATTATCCAGTATATGTAAACTTTGCAATGTCCTACTGATATGGCTAACGATGAAAAAATAACATTGAAATTGCATGCTATCAAGTATGTGATCATTGATAATGAGCTATGGTGGAGAATCTTGGATAGAGTACTTCTAAAATGTGTAGACGGAAAACAAGCATTGGAACTCCTGTAAGAAATGCACAATGGGGTGTGTCATGGTCATTAAATGGAAAAATCTACTACACACAATATTTTAAGAGGTGGGTTCTGGTGGCCTACTATTTTTAAAGATTCTCACAAGTTTGTTAAAACTTGTGATGCTTGTCAATGATTCTCAGTAAAATTGAAATTCTTGGGAAACTTACCAATTAGACATATGATGGTTGAAGCCCCTTTCCAACAATGGGGAATTGATTTCATCAGGGAAATACCCAAAAAATTTAGTGGAGGTCATTCATGGATTCTTGTTCCCACTAATTATTTTACAAAGTGGGCAGAAGCAATACCTACAAAGAAGGCAACAAGCAAGGTGGTAGTTGATTTTTTGTTGAATAATATTCTTTTCAGATTTGGAGTCCCTCGGAGAATTATCTCAAGTAATGCTATGTGTTTTAGGTCAGAGGAATTCAAGGACTTTTGTGAAATACATGGCATATAGGTTTCTTATTCTTCACCTTACCATCCCCAAGGAAATGGTCAAGCTAAATCTAGTAATAAGAGCTTGATGAAGATAATCAAGAGAATTATGGAGAAAAAGAAAAAGGCCTAGGATTCAAAAATGAAATTAGCACTCTGGGCAGATAGAGTGACTGTGAAAAAGGCTACTATTTATTCACCATTTGGTTTAGTATATGGTCTAGAGGCAAGATTGCCATAGAATAACCTACTCAAAATGTACAAGTTTGTGCAGGAATATGATGAAGAAATTTGTGATGATATGCAACACAGGATAAATAATTTGGTGTAGTTGGATGAATCTAGGAGGGAAGCTCAAGCTAAAAACTTGAATATGCAACTATAGGTTAAGCACTTATATGATAGAAAAGCTTCTCCCATGAAGTTTGAAGTTAACAGCATGGTGTTAGCCTGGAATGCAAGAGTTTAGGATAAGGAAAAACATGGAAAATTTGAGGCATTATGGATTGGCCCTTACTTGATAGCCAGCACTCACAAAGAAGATTCATATTTTCTTTAGAGCTTGAGAGGTGAAATTTTTGAACTTCTAGTACATGGACATTTCTCAAAGCCATACTTCTCCTGAGTATGTTATCTTCCATGTACATTCTTTTTGTATATTATGTATATAGGTGTGTTTCTTTTTGTTTTGTTTTGGGACTTGCTACCTTGTCTGGGTAGTTCTCTGGTTTGGGTCCTCTGGTTTTAATCCACATTTTGGCCTGCTTCAACCATAGATTTTGGAGATCTTGCCATGCCTACAAGAGCCATACGTCCCCATTTGGAGCCACTAATGTAACCTTAATTATTGTGTTCCATCTTAAACCCTTGTTGCATTTAGAAGGTTTTTAGGATTTGTTTCCTTGGAATCAAATGAGTGTTCTATTTTACTGTTGAATCTCTATTTCCCATTGCAGGTCACTATTTTAATATTTTCTATTGGACAGTTGATTCCCTCACCATGAGTTCATAAAACTTTGTTATAATGATTTTGGGGTTCTTAAATATTTTTTTTATCTATCATATCATCCTAGGAAGTCCCCTCCATTAAAATAACTTATTAAGTATGTGCCTAAAAGTTTTCACTTAAGTTCAGCCATCCTTAAGTCTTTATCACTCATCACTGATCACTTTTGAAATGTATGTTTTAAATCAGCGACGAGCGATGAGGTAATATCTTTTGATATCACTTATCATGAATTGATCCTTGAAATTCTAATTGCAATTAGCGATGAGTGAGGTTCTTAAGAGATCACATATCGCTAATTTTTTAAAAATTCTTAAAGCTGTAATAGCGATAAGTGATGACCTCTCACTTTATGATCACAATTTCATCACTCATCACCAATATGTTCTGAAGAGATTTTTTACAATTAGTGATGAGTGAGATGATGACTTCCCAATTGTATCGCATCTCGCAGATTTTTTTTGAGCACTAAGGTTATGATTAGCGATGAGCGATATGGTCCCTTTTAAGGAGTTTTTTCTCGCTAACTTGACTACATCCTATTTGTGATATCTTTTGTGCCATTGATTGTTATGTAGGTGTACATGTAAAGCTATGGCACTGAAATCTCTTGTCATTGATGGAAATCAAGATGCAAAGTTGAACTAGCGAAGAGCAATGGATATGGATGAGATCAAGAAACCAGCCTTAGATCTAAAGGATCGAGATTTTGTCGCATGAGGCACTTGCATTTCTGATAAAGATGGATGAGAACGAAGTGAATCAGCGATTAGCAACAACTACTACATGAAGAGGCAACGTGGTGAAATCCTAAGGATTTCGTATAAAGCAAAGAGGAAGGTAGCAAGGTGGATTATTGACCATTGATATAGTTTTAAAGCTGAAGGATCAACGATCAAGGTTTAAAATTGAATGGCTAATTGTCAATTCCCTTGTGTGAGCTTACTATCAAATATTAATGGTGACATGCTCCCCTCTTGACCGTAACAGAAAGTAGATATCTGGTTTCTCATGCATCCTAGTTCATTGGCTATGGAAAGAATACCAGAGACCGAAGAATTTACAAGGAAAGCTACATAAATTATCTGCAACTAGAGTGACACAACTTTCATCTGGGTAAGAAAAATTGATACTTCTTTTTAATTGAGGTAGTAAGGTGAATGCCCTTGAAAGATGATAATAAAATTGGTGGAAAGTGCAATTTAGTCCTTTTTGGTGATTTCAATTTGATAATTGAGCACTATCTAAATTGTGAAGAAAGGTGTCAATTCCAATAGTAGAGTTTTATCCTGTCATAATTGTGAAGGGTTTTGTTTGGTTGTAAGAAATTGTAAACCCTAGTCTCTATTTGCATTACAAGCATGAGTGACCCAGAGCATAGTGAATCTAGTGTTAGACCGGAAAGGAAACCAAAGAAAAAGAGGGTCAAAAGACTTAAAACTAAAAATCCTTCAGTTGAAGTTAAGCCCAAACCAGTAGTTATGTCTAACCCCTTGCCTTGTACCCCTACGACTTCCACAAGGTCCAAAAGTGCAAAGTAGGAAACAAAAAAATTTATGCAAGAAACTTCTAGAGGTATCAAAGAAGGAGGGTCACGAATTGGTAAAAGGCCCACAAGACAAGTTGTTGTTACCACTAGGTTGATTGATAATACTAGTGAAATTGGTGAGAAACCCCAACCCCATAGTGGATGGAAATTGTTTTGATATGCTTTCAATAGGCGAAATTATAGTAAGCCTGCATGCTATTTGTGGTGATTGAACCTGGGAAAGTTAGTGGTTCCAAATGTGTTTGTTGAAGTTGATTTAATGATGGAGCTAGCAAGCCACTATGACCCTACTGATAGGAAAATCAAGAGTGAGAAGGGTGATATAATTCTAGAGGTGACAAAGGATAAAATGATGGATGTGTTTGGGTTGAATCCCAATTATACTGCAAATTTCAGGTGTGCTGACTTGTATGGTGAATATGAATGGAGAAAATTTACATACAGAGAAGCAATACTTGTGTGGCAAAGAAGGAGTAGGAAAAAAATCACTATTGAAGATGCTAAGCCTTTTGAGTGTGAAGAATTTGAATCTTCGTATTATTTCAAAAACACTTATTATTGTTTGAACCAAGTGCTAGCTCAGAATTTTAAGGTTAGAATATCCCTTGATTTGGTTTTGATGGTGGTAGCTATGCAAGAATATAATCAAAACATTGGTTTTGATTATGCTAATTTTGTTTCTCAACAAATGCATGAGGATTTTCTCAATTTGAAAAAGGAAGTTCTCCCTCTATCTTTCCCTCATTATTCCTTATTGATGCACATGCTCTTGTGGGAAGGAGATTATGAGTGGAAAAGGAAACTAAATTTGAGGGTTATGGATAGTGAAAATAAGGCCATCCTTGTGCAAATGTGGACATACATTTGGGATCAAAATTGCTCCAATTCCAACTACATCTTGTTTTCCAATGTTGTAAGACATGGTATCCTAGAGTCATTGGGTGTGGAACCTAGATTCAGACTCTCTCAAGAGATTAGAAGTGGTATGCGCCTTAAGGATGTACTAGGCTCTATAGCAACAAAAAATTGGGCCGACTAGTGTATGCATTCTGAATATACTTTGATCAGGGTTTATGGAGCTAAAGTAGCACCCCATTGTTTACCCTTGTATGTCTTAGAAAGATTGGCTTTCATGGAGCTCATGTGGAAAATTGATGTTATGGATTATGAAATGTTTAGAAAGAATAGAAAGGGCTCTGTGGTAAATCCCCAATGTTCTTTTTCTTATTTTAAGGTCACTTCCCTTTAAGGGTATGAAGAATTGGGAATTATGGTGAATAATCTCAAAATTCCAATCGATGGGGTTAGATTTTTTGATCCAGAAATATTTGTGGTGGGAAGAAGAAGACAAGAAAACTTAGGCATCATACATCATGAATTTTTCTATAGAGATGATGTACTAAGGAATCTGACAAGTGATGAGGCTGTTACGGTTAGGAAAAATAAATGGACAACTATGAAAAACCTTGAGGAAAAGATTATGAAAAGGAATTCCTTCTACATCAGTCCATACAATGAAATTGAAAACGCCTTAGAGAGGGCCTTTACTATGATAAGGGACTATCAGTCCGATGAATTTAAAGTAAAAGTAAAGTAGGCTATAGATAGAGCCTATGTCCTATTAGAGCAACAAAGATAGTAACAAGCTATGGATGTCCTAGAATGGCTTGAAGATGTTGAGGAGGTTAGGGAATAACAAGTGGCAGAACATGTTCTAGGAAATGAGGAAGTTGAGCAGAAATTTCCCCTTCCTCATATTGAGGAGACTCATAGTTCAGATGTTCCTCCTAACAGGATTGTCCAATGGTAGTATGATAGAGAAAATGATCATGATCCCAGAATTAGAGAGTGTGATGAGTTTTTGGTTGATGAGAAATTTGTGCAGACTAAAGAGTTTTTGGAGTTTATGATTCAATAGTGGAGTAAGGAAATAAAAGAGAGACTAGAAGCAACTCGAGTCAATGTTGAACCTTCTCATCAGGAGGAAGCTAAGAAAGTAGAGGAAGAGAAGATTAAGGCTATTACTCCCACTGAAGCTTGAATAATTGTTAAAGATAGTGGAATCATGTTATTACCAGGATGTACTATCACAGTTGCCATAGCATATGATGTAGGTAGAAGAGATCCTCAAGCTTTGATATTTGAAGATCAGTTTGAGAATAAAGTATTTGGTTCCGGATATAGTCCAAAGCAGCATACCCTTGCAATTTTGTCTATGACACCTAATACTAGCAAACATGAGGTTGCTAGGCCTATTGAAGAAGTCATTGGTTCACTAGTGGTCAAAAGAGCTACTAACATTACTCTGATCAAGGAAGTTGAGTTAACTGTACATGCTGCAATATTTAGTGTGGACACTACACATATTTCTCAAAAGAAATATGAATCTTTGGTCAAGGAATTTAATAAGGCATTGAATGAATTAATTCAAATGAGAGCTACCATTCAAGCTACCCAAAAGATAGTGGCTCAACATTCTTCCTCTTCTTCATTTGATATGTCTACACTAGATAGGGAAACTTTGGCCCTCAAAATTGATGATTTGAGAGAAAAGTTGGGTATGTGCAGGATCATGATGGGCCAAAAAGTGTCGATATGATGGGTATTTGTAGGGTATGTGGCTGACGACTTTTTTTACCCAAAAATGATGAAACAAAAATGGTTTTTAAAAGAGACTCTCATCTTTTCACCAATATAAATTATTCTTTACTTTGAATTTAATAAATAATTATTATTCATTTTCTATTTGAATTACGACTAAAGTCCTAATTGATTGGTTGATTGAAAAACATCTATAGATTTCAAAAAAAATCACCTTTTTTGAATCCAAAACATGTGTCACATTCTATGCTTCACATACTATAGGATTAAAAAAAATTGAAGTTTTGAAAGTGGTGGTTAGACATACAAGTTTTATATTTTTAAAAAAATTAATAAAAATCATGATTAATTATTTACTTGGAAAAAAAATTACAAAAATACATCACATCCCGACATGAGTCCTCTACTTATATCTAAAATTTTATAAAAAATATTATCATTTTATTGTGGTTAGGGTGGTCAGAAAGACACCTACTTCTTGTTTTTTCCCTGAAATTTAAGTAATACTACATTGAAATTTCAAAATTTCACCAAATAGATTTTTTTTTAAATAAACCTAGTAGTTTAGAAACTACATTTAATTTGGTACATATTCCGTTCTTACATATTTTTGAAATAATATAAATAACTTATTCAAATTTTTATGTCAAGTTGCCACTTAAGGCCCTATTTTTTCCATGATGATGTTGCACATACCTAGTTAACTATTGGAAAGGAAAACATCAAGAAGGACAAATTAGAGACAATTAGGCTGGTCAATGAAATTTTTAGGGATGTGCTTAAGCATAGGGTGACCAAGTTGGTCCACGGGGCTAATGATGTATGGGCCACGTATAAAAACATTCATGAATAAAATACAAAATATCTGCAAGTACAAGAGGCCTTTAGGAATGAGTGGAATAATTGGATTACTAGGGTAAGTACTTTGAAAGAAATGATGCCAAAAATAAAGGAGGATCCAGAGGCACCCACAAATATTCTTGACATCTTGAAAACTATTGACTCTTGATAAATGAGGTAACTACTTTCCATGGAAAGTTGGGAATACAACTCCAAAGTAACTTGAAAATATTCAAGGAGATGGAGGATCATGGTATGCCTCAAATATTGAATTCAAAAGGTCAATTGTGTTCGTTTGACACCTGGAAGGAAGATTCAGGAGGGATTCTTGAAGTGGCTATGATGCATTTGTCTGTCACCGATTACATCTTGTTCAATTTAAATATTGATATGATGGTGGAGATTAAAACAAAGATGGATATATTTGTTAAGGAAGCCAGGATTTTAATTGATGCAAGGTACTCCTAGTATACTACTAAGGTGTAGGATTTATTGAATGCTAAATGCCCCACTAAAGAAGAATACAATATTTTCTTGGAGAGATATACAAATTGAATAAGAAGAATAAGGGACGGGAGGAGAATAATACATAGCCTGAAAAAAGTATAGATTAGGATTTTAATGTAACATGATAAAATATTATTCTCTCCTTAAACTCAAGTGATTATCATGTGGTGTTAATGTGTATTAACACATTTTGACCTTTTTCTGATTTCCTAGCCTTGCTTCATAAGTTTTGTTGTTTTTATTTTCTTTCAGTTAGTATTTTTAGCACATGGAGAATATCTTGTAACTATTGTAACAAACTAATGATGTATTTTAAGGTGGGACCTATTTTCCATGAAGAGTTGAGGATAATTTTGCCTCATGTTTATTTGCTCCACCTGAAGAGTCAAGTGTAACTAGGAAGGGAATATTGTTGTAAGCGGTCCTATGGGATCATGACATGTGTGCTATCTGGTCTGAGTCTTGTTTGCTCCTTCATCTCTATAAGAAGGAATTCAGGACCAGAAGTAGGGGAGTTAGAAATTTTTTGAGTTAATACTATTAGTTTTGTCAAGACAAATACGAAGCAAGTTTTAGAGTCTTTGTTTTAAGTTTATTTTGGATTTCATACTTATGCATGTAAGACTGATAATGGTATAACATTTATAATACAGAGTAATATCGGTTTCATGGTTATTCTCTCTCCTTGTATGTATGTTATGAGTTATGATTGAAAGTAGTCAAGGATTTATTTCACTTGTCTCTGTCATTATTTGATGGATGTCCAGTTTCATGTTTGCTTATCGATTCAATGAATTGATGTAAATGCTTATATGATATTGATAACTTATAATTACTATGTGCTAGGATATTTGTAAGAAGTGATAATCCTGAAAGTCATAGAGAAATGTTGTAATGCAAGATTTCTTGGGGATATATGTGTTATTATTTTAATTGTTATCAGGTTATTTCAAAAGGTATTGACACCGTACTTTGGATAAAGACACTGGTTCATCAGGGTATTAGTGTTACATTTACAACTTGTTGATTCATTAACTACTCAATTTTTTTAACCATAAAATCTCAAGAGGAACACTGTTGTTATTCATTTTTAAGGTGTCTTCTCTCTCATATTCAACTCATATAACATTAACATAATAAGTTTCCAACTTATTTAATGTTACTATTAAGTGGTATCATGAGAGATATATGTTATTAACAATGTATTTAATTCTAATTATGAAAGGTCTTTAGGTATACATTGTGGGATCACCCTCTTGGGTTTCATAGAGCCCAAAGAGTAGGAATAAAATTTTAGAAACTTCTATTCTTTTGTTGGCCAATCCCTATCTAGTAGTACTAATAATTGGAAATGGAAAAATCCATAGGTATTTCTAGAGATCAGTTTGGTTATTAAAAAATAACCAACAATTCACATGTGTGTTTTTTTGTTCATATGTTGGTTTGACATAGGATCTTAGTCCTAGGGGCTTGATCATCCCTCTCGATTGTTGTTGTCCTATCTCACAAGAACTTGAACACTTGGACCCCTTTTGATGCGAATTTGTCTACTTTAACATGAGTTTGACACAAGGTCATCCTCTCACTAAAGTGGGGGCTAAATGTAGTGTAGAAAAATGTATCTATTTACATTTTCACACTTTTTTGGTCCCTCCCTATTAAATTTTGGTTTATTTATGCCCTAATTGGTCCTATTTTGCATCAACGAGCCTAAATAAATGCATTTTTCTAAGGATAATTGCAATATTTAACAAATGAAAAATCATGATTTAATGTTTGAGGTTATGTGTTCTAGATCTAGTGATCTGGGACTCATAAGCCCCTTTGGGTGTATGGGTCCCATCTAGGTCTCGAGACCTAATTTTAAATGTTGCATCAATTGAAATTAACAATTCTTGGAGTTTGTGTCCCAATTTTTAAGCCATTGGGACTCATATGCCCAACTTGACATATGAATCATTCTTTAACTTGGGCCTATTTTAAATCAAATTCTTGCTAGGATTTTATTATCCTAGTCGGATGTCAGCTTGTAGTGTTGTAATTTTTGGAAATTAGGCATAAACAAGTATAAATACAAGATTATTTCACATAATTTCTCCTAAAAATCTTAAGCTAGCAAGTTTACAAGTCACCTAGAAATTTTCATGAGCAAGTGTGATCTAGCAATTCAAGTATTCAATTATCCGAGCAAGTTTTCAAGAGAATTCAAGAGCAACTCATCAAGCATTTGGAGCTATATTCAACATTCAAGCATCATCTCAAAGTCTCCATGCATCATGTGTGTTTTTGAGATAACATTTGTGATGTAGGTTTCAAGATTCAAGCAAGAATTCAAGACAAGTTTTCAAGCATACAATCAAGATTCATGATCCACATCTATTGGAGCCATTTCACATAAGTTTGCAGCCTTCATTTCAAGGGTTTGTTGAGTTGCAACATTGCATTTTTTCATTCATCATTCCTTCATGCTATTTTATTTCATCTCAAGGTTTAATTACCAAAATGGGGTTTGACCAAAGCAAACCCCTATTCCCTAACAAAACAAAAAATTTACCTCTTGATGTGTGATTTCAGATCTAGGTGAATTGGATCTTGAAGATCCTTTGAAGATAAAGTTGCAAAAGTTGAAAATATTGTCAAAAAGTTGTCATATTCACAAAAAATCACCTATAAGCCAAAATTCAAATTTCCAAACTTGGAGAATCAGACAAGATGAAAGCTATAGAAGATCTCTAGAGGCTATAGAAATATCAATCAAACCTTAATGATGGGATTAAATCACCCCTCTGGGTGTATGATTTGTAGTACAACCCTTTTTGCTAGATTTTTGTAGATCCAGATTCTCACCAGAAGATTCTAGATTCTTCCCAAATTCTTGTAGCAAGACTAAATCACCCATCTTGGTGTATGAGTCCTAGTGCACTTCAAAAAGTAGAATTTCAGAGTTACAAATCTCACTTGGAATCCATCAGTTTACCAGGTTCCTTTCTATGGGATTTATGTTTGCCAATTTGATTTTATGCTCTCAAGTTTCTAGGGTTTATTGCATTAGATCTTTCATTTCTCCTTTGAAGTTTCATTTTAATGGTAAACCCCCATTTAATCACACCCAAGGAAACCTCCTAGTAAGTCCTTCCCTCAATTGAGTCACTTCATTGAGGGATCTTGGTTTCCTAATGAACTAAAGTGTAAAATAGGTCCTAAGCTTAGTTCCATCTCCTAAAATGTGGAACCTTATTTCCATTGGTTCAGGAATGTATTGGAGTTGATTTTCCTTGATTAACCTAACTATATCATGTACCATAATATAAAAAAATGCAACATTCTAACAATTTTCAGATTGTAACAAAGATTTGTAGTTAAATCTAGGAAGAGCAAGATGTTATGTACATGTTCTAAAGTTGGTGTCAATCTAAATATGAGGATAGAGTTTCCCAAGGGTGTCTGAGCTCTTGTAGAGGATTTTTGAAATTATTTGTGTAGTCCTTTGATGTCAAATATGAGATCCTTATTTCAAGTTGTAAACTTGTTGGATCACTTCCAGATAATTTCGTAGGTGAGCTTCCATGAGTTTAAAATGTGTATAGATTTGAATGCATTAATGAATGATATATCTTCAAACTTCCTTCAATCCTCTCCAAACTTGAAATTTGCACATTCAAAGAGAAAAAAAATGTTGTGCCATTTAGGGGCTTTCCTTATTCAAACCCCATGTTAGTGTTTCCACTTCCACAATGGAAATTCCAATGATAGGAAAGATAAGTGATATGAAGGAATGATGAACCAAAAAGGTGTTGGAACTCACCAGCCTTCAATGGATTCCTTGAGGGCCGAAGTCATGCACATCACTTCAAGGTCTTTGATCTTGTTTGCTTGATTGCTTGATTTTCTTGGGGACCTACAACAAGGTTTAGCCTTCATAAACAATGATAACATGAACATACATAAACTAACATAGGATTTGACATGATGTTGGATCATAAATTACTCCAATAAATCATTGAAATGTTGCTCTTGACTTGCTTGATAATTCCCTTTGATCATATCTTTGCCAATAGTTGCTAGATATATTTGAAATGATGTAATAACTAGGTATATATATGCAATTATTCTAATTTCCCACAAATTAAATCTACATAGCTAACATTTGTAATTCAATTTCAAATGTTCAAATATCAACACCAATATTTAAATTTGGATCTTGACAAAATAGGGGGATATAGATACCCAAGGGAATCCCAGTCTTGGCCCTATTTTCTAGGATTTTAGTTGTTGGGGGAAAAACATTAAATGAATTAATTTGTTCCATTATTGCAATTTATCAAAAAATGTTAAAAATGGGTGATATAATATATAATTTAGGAGATTAGGAGTTCAATTAGGCTCAATAATTTAAGGGGGACAAAATATAGTGTGAAATTGTCAAGGGTGAAAATTTTTGACATTACATTTAGCCCCCACTTTAGTGAGAGTATGAACTTATGCTCAAAATCACACTAAAGTAAAGAAATACATGTTGAGATGGGTTTTATTGTCCAAATGTTGAAGAGATGGGATGAAAAAGGGTCTAGGGGGAGCATGCAAGCCCCCATGATCTAAAATTCCATGGAAAGACAATATAAGTACAAAGGAACACACACATGTATGAAATGCAGTAAAACCACATATAGAAACATACACAATGTCAAAATAAAATTCAAGATGATGGTATGGATACCACGGGCTATCAAGCTATGTTATGTTATGATCAACACCAAAAGGTAGTCATCAATCACACAATAGAAAACCACAATATTTTTGAGGTGAATCATAAATATAAGGAACCATGGGCTAGTGGTTTTTGATATTCACTAAGTGAGCCCTCAAGAAAAATGACAAACACTCAAGGTCTAGTGGAGTTTGATATTCACTAGGTGTGTACCCATGACAAAATAGAAAAATGATAAACACACTAGGTCTAGTGAAGTCCATTACTCACTAGGTATTCACCCATGACAAAGTAGAAAAATTAGAAACACTCTAGGTCTAGTGAAGTCTGACATTCATAGGTGTGCTCCCATGTCAAGCATACCAAGAGTTAAATTCCCTAATAACTCTGGTAATTTGTTATAAAAAATGATCAATATGTTATGCTAATGCATCATTAAGTTTAATGCCTATGAATAAAATGAAGCAAAATTGCTAATGTCAATGCACCACTAAGTCCAACACATGTAAACAAAGTGAAGAAAATAATGCCAATGTATGCCCCTGCCATAAATAATTTCCAAACACCATGTTTTGAGCAATGTCTTTAAGGTAGAAAAATGTTAAATGCAATGCAATAAAAGGTCATGGGAGCCTATTTGGAAATCCCTATGCTAATTATATGGTTCCAAATAAAGCTACATCATGGTGAAGGGTTTCCCCCAATGCAATGCAACAAACAACATAGAATATGAACGCGTAAGGGATCCATGGATCCAAGGTCAATATACATCTTTGCTACAATGATATAATAGAGATCAAAACTGACATCATTCCCAAAATAATTATGGAACAATGAAAAAAATGGAGGAATGACACATGTATAAGGGATCCATGGATCCAAGGTCAATGTACATCTTTGCTACAATGATTTAATAGAGATCAAAACTGACATCATTCCCAAAATAATTATGGAACAATTAAAAAAATGGAGGAATGACACATGTATAGAGAAAAATAATTTTTTTTTTGGGTCAACATGGAAGAGACCTAAATGTCTCAATACCTTGCATCATCCCAAAAGGAAAACACAAGACCAAAAATGAAAAATGTTCACAACATATAGAAGAATGAAGCTATAGATATAATAATGTCACGACAAATTCATTTCCTTTGTATCCTTGTGTCAATCAAGCAACAAGAGTCATCCAAAGAAAATTAATAAACACAAAGGCATGCCAAGAAACCCAACATGGGATGTCACATCACATGTAGGAAAACAAAAATAGCACATAAAGAAAACCTAAAGGATTACCACACATGTGAGCTAACCTAAAGCAGACCATTTGTATCCCAATCTTTCTCATCACATACAATAGGCAAAAAACTAGCCAAAGGGACTACAACAAGTTTCATATGAGGAGCATCGCCAAGTTCAACACATGGTAGGTAACACTCATCAAGGGGATTATCATGGTCACCCCCATCTAAATTCATAGACTTTGAAAATAGAACATTAAGATCATTATGTAATTTCTCATTAATTTTACCAATTTTATCTTCATCATCCAAGTGAATCACAATAGTAGGATTTATATTAATGGTAGTTGTATGTTCTAGTTTCACTTGTTTCAATTCCATATCTTGTCTTGGTGAAATTTGTAATTCTTCTTGATTTGTTTGCATAGGTTGTTGATTCCCAGGTACTATTTTATTCTTTTCTTCCAACTAACAAGCAATAAATGTGCAAGAGTACCAACGTGTGTGCTCAAATCATGAATTTATCAACCAATGAACTGAGGCATAAATCCTTATTATTCAAATGATTAAATATTTAATAATTCATTATTAGTCCTACTTGGGAATTTAAAACTAGATTAGGTCCATCTGACATTTATAATTTAGTTTGGTAAATTTTGCTAAATTATTTAAGAGCTAATTCCTAATGAATTTTTAGGGTTTTATACATGTGTTCAAGTCAATTTGGACTACAAGGTTTCAAAAAAGTCTCTTAAGAAGCCTATGATAAATGAAACTTCCAATCTTTAATGGAGTAGTTCTTAGAATTCATGGTACTAAAAAAATTCTATTGGGACCTAAAATAATAGGTGGGTTCCCTCCAAAATAGCCTCTCTTAGGTTTTTTAACTCAAAACCATTTGACCATGCCAATAATGGACGCATTCTTGTAAAATGTTTCATTTATGTCCAACATAAAATTTCCATTAGTTATGTATTTTTTATTTCCTTCATGTGGATGAACCAATTGTGCCAATATATTGGTGTGATTGGGTGATTCCAGAGGATGTCTCAAGTTCCATAGGTCCCAAGTTTCCCAAGATTTTTGGACTATATGATTCATGTAAATTCTATTAAGAGATATAAGAGCAAAAAAGTGCCAAACTTTGACAGAGAATTTCTCAAAGTTTATGGTACCTAGGAATTATTTTTGAACCTAAAAAATCATATGGGGTCTCTCCATGATAAAATATCTCAATTTTTATTAACCTAAAAGCATTTGAAAATGGAAAAAAATGGACATATCCTTGAAAACTGTGTCATTTGAGTTTAACATAAACTTTCTAAGAGTCGTGAATTTTTTTCTTCACCTTGTGGGGCTAAACCAACTACACTAATATGTTGGATTGGCTAGGTGAATTCTAAAGGATGTCCTATTTCATATCCCAAGGGTCACAATTGTTCAACAAAAGGATTCTAGCAATGTATCTTTATGATTCCTAGAATTGTCCTCTTTTCCTTATTTATGTTTCATATTTTTCATGATATTTATGATGGTTTCAAAGACATTACCCAAACCTTCCTACTTATTTTATATATTGAAGCATTAAGGATGGTATATATTATATTGCTAAATGAGTGTGTGAATTTTTGAACATCTATAAAATTTAATATATTTTTATTTTTATTATGGTTATTAATGATGAACAGATGCCTTTGAGATAAACTAACCCCTTCAAAAAAAGATTTTTCAGCCAGTAGCAAAGGATGTTTGTCAACCTAAAGCCAAGGGGTGATCACCTAAATCAAATACAATATTTTATAGAAAATGAAGGTAGTGGTTGTAGATTGTGTAAATGATTTATTTATAGTTCATTATAATTTTATTGATGTTGTCACTAGATAGAAATATTCATGGAGGAAAGAAGATATTTGTGATAATAAAGGTCAAGGCTCGTAATTAAATAGCTATGCCTTGTTGAGTATTTTTTTTAGTTATAATTATCTTCCTTATGATGTAGAATAGTAATGTGATTATGACACTCTCACCTCTATGTGTTTATTTTTTCATTACTATTTAGAATAAGACCGAGTCGTTTCTTCCCATGTTTTTGGAGAGTTGATAGTTGTTTACAATTTATTTGTAGCCCAACAATAATAAAACTCTTGAGATCTTGTGTGTGTGTGTTTGTGTTTATATATATCTAATCTTGTTAGAGATCAAGTATCTAGCATCTAGTGTTCATAAATTTAGATATAAACATATTTCCCATCATTTGATTTCTTGTTCTCAGTTATCTGTTTGAATTCTAATAAAGATAAATAAGTCATTTATAGGAAGTTTTGAGTTAAGACTTAAGAGACATATCATGGGATTGTAGCTACTCAAGCAAGGGCCACTTGAGGTAACTACAATACACATAGTTTAGGTTATTATTTAGAGTAGAATAAATTGCTAAGTTGTATTTCCTAGTTTAAAGTTAATTTGAATTGTTGAGTAATGATTAATTGTTATTACAATTATTATAAAAATTTGTAGCATAGTTAAGTCATGAATCATTATCCTCATAGGAGTAGTTACTCATAGCATTTTATTTAGTTATATTTGCTTCCAAATAAATTTATTTAAGTCAAGTTATTTTCAATTGAAGTTAGTTTTATATGTCATTGAAAAGGATGGGGTCTCTTACACTTCGACACCTTTGAAATATGAAAGCCAAGAACAACAAGTGGGGTTTAGTGTGATGATTTTAGGAGAGAAAGATTTCATAAATACCATGGAAGAGGAGAAAATGGGCTTTTCCATCATAGCCAAATCTAAATCTATTGTGACAGTAGTAAAGAAAAGTGATTTTCCTTTGGAGATCCAAGATTTGCTAAAGAAACATGTTGATATAGTGGTGGATGGTATCCCAAGTTCATTACTTCCAATTAGGGATATAAGTCATCGTATTGAATTCATACCAAGGGCTAGCTTTCCTAATAAATATGCAAACAAAATGACACCACAGTAGGATGAAGAGATCAAGAAGCAAGTGCAGGAGTTGCTTGATAAAGGGTTGGTAAGAGAAAGTCTTAGTCCCTATGTGGTTCCCCGATGCAGAGTAGGGTGGATGATCACATAAATAACTCAACCTCTCAAAATTTCAACTTAGAACCCTAATTTGGTGGGTTTCTCTCACAAGGGTGATCCCACAATGTTGGTTTACAATTTTTGGGAGATTCTGATTTTTGTTGAAATCACATAATTTTAGAAACCATAATGATTTAAGCCTTAAAAAGTTCCATTTAAAGAATTTTGATTGAAGAGGGTTTGATTAAAATACCTTAGATCAAACCCCCTTGGATAGAACCCCACTAGTTTTAAACCATACTATAACAGAGTTTCCTTTACACCTATCAAAATGCTGATAAAAAACCACTTTTGATTACCTTTTGGGGGATCAAATGAATTCATTTAAAATTTATTTTTTGTAAGTATCTAGTCCTTATTATAAGATTCCCAAAAGGTATAATTTTAAATAAATTTAATTTAATTATTATATTTATTTTTTATTTCATGTGAATGCAATTTTTTCACTGAATATCAAGCTCTCTATTTTGCACATGTGGAAAAATTGAAGATTATCAGAAACAATTTTGAAAAATATGAGTGCACTAGATATTGAAGTTCTTGATCCAACAAAAAAAATTGAAATTTGATACATACAAAAGAAGTTATGTGTTATACAGTCTGCCTATGTCTAAATTGTATTGGTTTGACTTCAAAACTTCATTAAGTTAAAAATATTCATTAAAACACTATTGAACCAATTGGAAGCACTAGATATTGCAGTTACAAATCTAAATTCAAAAAAATTAGAATTTTATCCTTCATGGAAAAAAAGTAATGTGTTATACAGTGAGTGTCACTTCTTAAAAATGGTGTTTATTGAAAAAAACTAGTTTTTGAAGGAGATGGAAAATGAAAGTAAATCTAATTCCCAAAAATTTGAAAAAAATATATTTAGAATCTACAAACAAAATGTCACAAATCACTAGTTTGCATCATCTTCAAATTCCTCATGGTTTAGCAACTATAGTTGCCTAAAAATGAAGATTTAGTTAGAAAAATTAGTTCAGTGTCCAGTTTGGCCAAAAATTGTAAACTAGTATTGTGGGATTACCCATAATCTTCATATTCCCTTGATAGTACTCCACAAATGGTTTTCCCAACATAATTTCCAAACCAGACCTTATACGCAAAATATGAACATAGTTTTGAGTACCCTTTATGACATTTAACAACATATCAAAATTGTAGGTGGGGTTACTTTGAAACAAAACCTTCAAAATTTGACTAGTGCCATTATAATTAGGCTTAATTAAGCTTATTCCACTAGGCCACAGTAGGGATTTTAATCGCCAAGTCTTAGTTCTTCAAAAAAACACCTCAAACAGGTCTTATATGGTCTACCTCAACACTGCCAACCCATTCAAATAATTTCTCCAAAGCTTTACACTAAACCCAAAGTCCTATGTATTTCTAGTGCCTTATTTATGAAGAAATCAAACTAGGGCATCCATCTTGCACATGCTAATCACCCTTGCTCCTACAACCTCAAAAAAAAAAAAAAACCTGTTTAGATCTATTCCACCAAGTTTGAAGCTCTTTCACCAACGGAATAGAGAGAAACTCGTTTTATTAGCCCCAAACTAACCCTAAACTAGGTTACAAATAATTTTAAGGAAAAGTGGTCTAACTCGCTCAAAATTTGATGAAATCATATGAAAAAAAATAAAATAGGGAATAGAATCAATACATCATGAACTCCAATGGATATTGATGCACTCTTCGATTGTACAAAACTGTACTAGTCTCTATAGCATCAAGAATTCATTTGAAAACACAAAAAAAATAGAGTATTATTGTTGCTCAACACAAAAATTCACACCAGAACCTTGTGTCAGCCTTTTCTAGGCTCATTTAAGCATTAAAAACCAAAACCAACCCTTTACAACTGTTTTTCAGCTCCCAATTGTTCAACTTCCCAAAAAATGCAAAAATGCAAAAATTGTTTTGACAATTTTTTGCAAATTTTACAAATTTCACCAAATTGACTTCAAAATGACCCAACCGACACACAAAGACATAAAACATGGTCTTAAATACCTTATTACAAACAAAAATGACTTCACCACACTAAAATACTAGCACTTTGCAATTTTTGCATTAAGACCCATGGTGCCTTGCACCATACTCCCCAGGAAAAATAGACTCAAGTCTCATTGAGGACAGTGTTGCATGTCATTCTATGACCTCCAAGTGACATCTCCATCTAGTAAACCCTTCCAATGGAACAATACTGGAAATAGGCATTATCCCTTTTCTTTTTGAATTCTTTGGAACCTAGGATATGCTCCACTTCTTAGACCTATTTGATGGATGATCTTTGACTCCTTCACCTAAGAATGTTGTTGAACCTACATCATTACCTGCAACCATACCTCCTCCATCCTTGTAATGAAATTCCTTCTTCACTTTAGGTGTGTGCTTGGACCTTTCTACATTCCCTTGTAGTTTACCCTTGACCTCTTCACCTTTGATGCTCACCTTTTCCATCTGTTGTTTTGTCCCTGTTATTTCTACTTGATCATGAATACTAACCTTCGACATGAAAGGAATGGAATGACCAATATCCCCTTTTAAAAAGAATGAGTGGAACACTTCTCCTACCATCATTGAAACATACTTCTTGACCCAATCTTGGATCTCCCCAATCAAGTCATTCTTCATTTTTATTGTCATATATTTCTAAGTTTAGGAGTGGTTGCAAGGTCCATGAGCTTTTCTTCTTCTACCTTTATGAACTCCTTCCTACCTACCATTATCACATTAGATCCCATAGTTTTTCCTTTGTCCTCCTCCTTCAATGGTATCAAAGTATAGGAGACCCCATATTTTTCTATCTCATAAGTATTCCTCCTTCCATCATACATAACATGCCTATGAAATTTCCAAGGCCTCTCTAACAAAAAATGGCACACATCCATGGGTAGTATGTCACCTAAAATTTTGTCCTTATACCCTCCTATGTTAAATTCCACCCAAAATTGTTCATTTACCAAAACATATTTACCCTTATTTAACCAAGATACTTTGTAAGTAGTATGTGACTTTGTAAGTAGTATGTGGTATCCTTTGCAACTTAAGATTTTCAACCATCTCAAGTAAAACCATATTATCTATACTACCTGGATCAATTACAAATTTACAAACCTTACCCAAGCACTTACAAGTTTTCTTGAAGAGAGTCTTCCATTGTGGTGGCTTCTTCTCTACTGATACTTTGATGAGAGTTCTCCTTAACATGAGTGATTCACCAATTTCTAGAGCAACATGTTGTGATGTTGAGTTCACACTCTCACAATCCTCTCCTTGAACAATCTGAATTTTTCTTTCTCCTCCAACTAAAGTAGTATCCTGATCTTCATTTCATTTCCATGCTTGATGTCTAAACTTGTTGCATTGGTAACACCTTCTTGTGAATCCACTAGATCCTCTTCCTTGACCTCCAAATCTGCCTCTAAAGCCTAATTACCTCCTCTAAATCCACCTCTTGCATCTGCAACTTGTTATTGGACTTTTCTTTTATCTTCTTGGCTCTCATATGGCTATCTCAGATTAAAAAATTACCCTCTTTGGAATTGTTGCCTCCTCCCCTATTTTTTTTGTCTTTCCTTCTCTTTAGCTTTTCTTCAACCCTAATTTCCAATTGATAGAATTCCTCTATCGTCCTTGGGTTTTTCAAACTCAACTCATCTTGAAGGTTAAACCTTAACCCACTAATATATCTATCCACCTTTTCCACATCATCCTCCATGTGACCTGCTCTTATACTCAACTTATAAAACTCATCAACTTAGGCTTTGACATTCATATCTCTTTGTTTCAGATTTTGAAGTTTCTTGTACAATTTAATTGCATAATCAACTGGTAAGAACTTTCCCTTAAGCTTGGCCACCATTCTTTCCTAAGAGACAATTTTTTATTTTCCTTTATTTCTCCTTTTAGTTTGCTCATAATCCCACCATATTATGGCATGACCTTTCAATTTCATTTTTTCCAACTTGACCCTTTGCTCCTCAGGTACATCTTAACATTCAAAATAATTATCAAGTGTTGCAATCCAATACAAAAGCTCTTCATCATTCAATTTCCCTCCATACATAAGTAAATCTATCTTTACCTTGTGTTTATCTTCCTTGATTTCCTTCAGTATCTTAGCCATCCTCTTCTCATCAGGATCAAATTCCTCTTCTTCTTCATTCTCCTCTTCCCCTTCTTCTTTGGGGTCACTCACATCACCCATTACCATACCTCTTCTCTGACTAGATTCAATAGCCTCAATCCTTGCTACCACCAGATGTTGCAATTCCTTCAATCTTCTACTCTCCTTTGTAGTCTTCTCTTTCATCTCATTCATTTCACTAGCCATATGGTTACCTTTTGGAGGCATCTTGTTCTCCTTTTTTTCACACTTTTTTTTTCACAAAACAACCTATGCTCTGATACCAATTTGATGTAGAGTAGGGTGGGTGATCACAAAAATAACTCAATCACTCAAAATTTCTACTTAGAACCCTAATTTGGTGGGTTTCTCTCACAATCTTCCTATACCCTTAGTAGTACTCTACAATCGATTTTCCCAACATAATTCCCAAACCAAACTTCATGCCTAGAATATGAACACATTTTTTAGTACCCTTTATGGAATTTGAAAATATATCTAAACTGCAGGTAGGGTTACTTTGAAAGAAAAACCTTCAAATTTTGACTGATATAATTCTAATTAGGCCTAATTAGGATTATTCTACTAGGTCACAATAGGGATTTTAATCTCCAAGCCTCATGTTTTTGAACCAACACCTCAAACAAGTCTTATATGATATGTCTCAACACTTCCAACCCCTTCAAATAATTTCTCCAGAGCTTTACACTAAACCCAAAGTCCTATGTAGTTCTAGTTCCTTATTTATGAAGAAATTAGACTAGGGCATCCATCTTCCACATGTTAATCACCTACCCCTGCTCTTGCAACCTCAAGAAAAAAAAATACAACATTCCTATATACATTCCACTGATTATGAAGCTCTTTCATCGGTGGAATGGAGAGAAGCTCATTTTATTAGCCCCAAACCAACCCTAAACTAGGGTTATAGATAGTTCTTAGGAAAAGTGCTCCAACTCGCTCAAAATTTGATGAAATCGGATTAAAAAAATGAAATAGGGAATTGAATCAATACATCATGAATTTAAATGGATATTGATGCACTCTCAGGTTGTATAGACCCATACTAGTCTCTATAGCAGTAAGAAATCATTTGAAAGCACAAAAAAAATAGAGTATTATTGTTAGTCAACACAAAAACTTCACACCAGAACCTTGTCTCAGCCCTTTCCAGGATTATTTAAGCATTACAAACCAAAACCAACTATTTACAACTATCTTTCAACTTCCAACTATTCAACTTCCCCAAAAATGAAAAAATGCAAAAGTTGTTATGACAACTTTTTGCAACTTTTGTTGTAGCCTATCATGGTCTCAAATTGGCTCAAACTAAAGGCTATAGGAAAGTGTGGTTGGAGGGGGACTCTCTAAATATCATAAATAATTTAAAAAATTGCATGCCCCCCTCTTGGACTATTGAGTCTTTGATAAGGGATTCAATAGATATTTTGAAATCCTTTGATGAGTATTATATATCACAAATCTTAAGAGAGGGTAATGGGTTAGCGGACATTTTCACTAACATTGGTGTTGAATAATTTAGAGAGTGAGGTATGAATGAACCTCTTTCTATAGAGGTTATTTCTACTATGAACCATGATTGCTAATTTTAATTTGATCAGCTTCTCATTATGGTTGGTGGTATGCATGCCTTTCTTCATGTGGTTGATTGTGATGAGAAAGGAAGATGTGCAAGATTTGAATCAAGAAATTAGTACGGAAGTTGGGTATCGTAGGAAACATAACTCTATGGTAAATATTATCCCTTGCTCCAACTTTGGCCTCACACAGATTTTAGGTGGTGTTTGTATTGTTTTCCAAATTTTTCTTTGTTCTATGCTTGGATCCCTCAAGCGGGTTACTACTAATTGTGGCGAGATGGGTGGAGATAGAAATCTTGTCGAACCCTCCTCATGTGAAGTTGCTAGGAAGAGGAAGGAGGTCTAACAAGTGCTGGAGAAGGGAGGGTTAAGACCCTACTTGGAGAATCTCCATGGTAATAATCCTCAAGTAACAAATCTTTTTGTTAAAGGATGGAATGACAAAGTGCTTAAGCTTTATGGGATGAAATTTAGGTTAATGAAAAATTTATTGTAGGTATAATTAGTCTAGCTATGAATGGCATGAAAGTCTTTAGGGATAAAAAGGAGGTGTAGACCGCTATGAAAATCTTTTTCAAAGATGATGAAGAGAAGGATTTGAGGATTGAAAGGAGTGGAGGATATCAGAGAAGTTAGATATTAAGGCATTATGAGGGGATGTTGCAGAGGAGATAATGTGCTACATTACATTGGAAGGTCATTTTTTAGTGATTAATGCATACCACTTCATGTTGCTTAATCACTTTCAACACAAGAAGAGGGTTTTGTTCCTATTCTATCTTCTAATGTCTCTTGATTTGGGTCTTAAAGACCACAAGAAAAATCTGAAAAATCTTGTCTTGCATGTTGGGTTAATTCTTCTCATCTTTGATTACGCAAAGACTTTTGAGGTTGCTAAACCTATGGTCACCCCAAAGGCTAAATAGTCCAAACCTGATGATGAGTATGATACTTATTTTGAAGAGGAACCAACCAGCAAAAAAGTCAAGAAAAGGAAATTGATTTTGGAAAAAGAGTCCGAGTAGGAGGAGGATGTGGACTATGTTCTTGATTCCCTAGCATCCCTAGAGGGGGGTCCACATTTCCTTGCTATGAGAAAGAATAAAAAGGGGTACCATGTGCTAGTGAGGGTTATTTAACTTGTAGCGAAGAAGTTGTTGTTGTTATGCTGAGTAGGGGTCCAAAGGTGAAGAATGAATTGTATGGGGAGGCCTCCTCGCCACCCCTGATTGCTAAGAAGAAGAAGGTTTATGGGGAAGGAAGCAAGAAGAAAAGTGTTTTGAGGACCACAACCCAAATTCTAGAAAAGGACCATCCTCTCACTAGTGTAGGAAGCCTCTTTGTTGATGATTCCTCGAGTGTCAAGCCGATTACACAACTGAAAGATAACTCTAGGGAAGTTGTTGCTGATGTGGATACCCATGATGTGGATTTGGAGAGGATCAAGAAGAGAAAGGCGGTGATGGATGAAATTGCAAGCTCAATCCGAAAACTCAAGTCTTTGATTCCTGTTGAAAAAGGTAAGGACACCCTTGTTGGTTAGGATAGGGTTAGTTCCTCTGAGGAGGAAGATGCTTTGAGAAAAGGGGTTTTTAATATTGATAGAGAAGATTTGTTTAATGTGCTTGGACCTACTCGTGAGGGGTCCATTGTCTTGTTTAATCTTTTTAAATGGTTTTTTCATGAACTCAATAAAACTAATGTCAAAGGGGTGTGATTAGTAAGGATGAGGGGTCCTCTATCCAGAATTAGAGAGATGAGTTGTTTTACTCCTTAATTACTGTGGTGGACACTGTTGCAGAGGAAAATCTCAAAATGAAACAAAATCTTGAAGAAGAATCCTCATCCTTGAGGATCAAATGGTGAAAATCTAGGATATTGTTATGAGAGGAGGGGAGGTACATAAATCTATTGGTAAATTTGAGTCTATTGTTGTTACTTCCCTTTTGGTTAGTGGTAAGAAGTGTAAGGATAGTGCCCATGCTAAAGAGTTTGTTGTTTCCTGTAAGCTAATGGAGGAGGAAGGTGTTGTTGGGAAGGGTGGTGAGAAAGGTATTGTTTTGATTTTAGAAGTAAATACAGATGGACCTAGAGCTAGGACTAGGAGAAAAACTAAAGCTCAGGTTGGGGCATCTAGGAAGGATATTTCTAATGTTTGTGATGATTCTCAGAAGGTAATGGCTAGTGACGTGGAGGCAGCAAATATTCTAAAAAGCATGTAGTGTTGTTGGGTTCCTCCTTTTTGGCTGACTTTTTGTTGATGGGTTGTTGTTGTTGGGATTTTTTTGGCTTAATGTTGTTATCTTTTATTTTATCTCCTTTCTAATGTAAAGGGTTTCAAGGCCCCTTCAAAACCCATTTTTTACCTCTAATAAAAAAAATTTAGTAACCTTTTCCACTTTTACAAATTTCACCAAATTGACTTCAAAATGACCCAACCAACACACAAAGACATAAAACATGGTCTTAAAGACCTTATTACAAAAAAAATTACTTCATGACACCAAAATACTAGCACTTTGCAAGTTTTTCATTAAGACCTATGGTGCCTTGCACTATTCCCACTGTCATAGCACCAAAGAAGGGAGGAGATATGAGGATGTGCATTGATTCAAGAGACATTAATAAGATCACAATCAAGTACATGTTCCCAATTCCAAGGATTGAAGATATGATGGATTGTCTAAGTGGAGCAAGCTAATTTTCTAAGATAGACCTTAAGAGTGGGTATCACCAAATCAAAATTAGGCAAGGTGATGAATGGAAGACAACATTTAAAAAAAATGAAGGGCTCTATGAATGGCTGGTAATGCCTTTTAGTCTCAACAAATACACCAAGTACATTCATGAGACTCATGAATGAAGTGCTCAAACCTTTCATTGGTAAGTTTGTGGTGGTTTATCTTGATGAAATTCTTGTTTTTAGTTCTAGTAAATAAGAGCACTTACATCATTTGGATTTGGTATTAAGGATGTTGAATGAAGAGAAATTAATGATTAATTTGAAAAAGTGCAAGTTTCTAAAGACAAAGCTGCTATATCTTGGGTTTGTGATCACAAAGGGCACATTGAAAATGAATCCTAGCAAATTGGAAGCTATCTTGAATTAGCCTTCTCCAAATTCAGTTTCTAAGGCAAGGAGTTTTCATGGCTTAGCAAGGTTTAATAGGAAATTCATTAGGAGATTCAATCATGCATGTGAACCAATAATATACGCCATAAAGGGAGATAGGAGAAAGAAGTTTGTTTTGACTAAGGAGGCTGAAAAATGTTTTCAGTATTTGAAGAAAAGGGTAGCAGAGCAGCCTATATTAGCTTTACTAGATTTTAATAAGGTCTTTTCCATTAAGTGTGATGCTAGTGGCTATGCTATAGGTGTCGTATTGACTCAAGAGAACAAAACCATTGCTCTCTTCAGTGAAAATTTGAATAAGGCCAAAAAGAAATACTCTTCCTATGACCTAGAAATATATGCTATGGTGTAGTATTTGAAGAAAAGGAGGCATTATCTACTTCCAAAGGAGTTTATAGTGTTTATTGATAACCACGCTCTCTAATTATTAAACACCCAAGAGAAACTTAGTCATAGGCATGTCAAATGGGTAGTTCTTGCAAGGTTTCACTTTCACCATCAAGCATAAGAAGGGACAGTAAAAAAAAAAAGTGGTTGATTCCCTAAGTAGAGCTCTTATGGTGTAAGAAATTAAATTTCAAAGTGTGGTGGTTGAATCATTAAAGGGTATGTATCCTGGTGATACATATTTTAAGGAGATATATGACTTTTGTTTGCAGCCTCACAATAGCACTAATGAAAAATGGTTGGATTTTCTAATTCAAGATGGTTTTCTATTCAAAGGGGCACAACTTTGTGTACCTAATTGTTTAATGAGAGATAATTTGATAGAGGAAAAGAGTCGTGGTAGTCTTGTAGGTCATTTTGACCTTGATAAACCCTTGGAGAAATAAAGAAGGCACTATTTTTGGACTAAAGTGCAATATGATGTAAGAAAGTTTATTGAAAAATGTATTATTTGTCAAATGGAAAAGGGAAGTAGCACCAATGCAGGGTTGTATCAACCTCTTCCCATCCCTCATAGGTCTTGGGAGTCAATCAACATGGATTTTGTAATGGGGCTGCCAAGAACACCTAGAGGTTTTGACTCAGTCTATGTTGTGGTTGACTAGTTCTCAAAGATGGCCCATTTCATACCTTGTAAAAGCACCAATGATGCATCATATATTGTAGGAATTTTATTCAAGGAAGTGGTAAGGATTCATGGTTTTCCTCTCAACATTTTTTCAGACAAAGATAGTAAGTTTACTAGGAATTATTGGAGGACCTTGTGGAAGAAACTTGACACCAACCTTAGTTTTAGTTCTTCCTATCATCCCCAAACTAATTGGTAGACTGAGGTGGTTAATAGAAGCTTGGAAAACCTCTTAAGATTCCTCTCCAAAGAACATTCTACTCAATGGGATCTAGTTTTTCCTTGGGAAGAATTTTCCTACAATTATTTTATGAATAGGAGTATTGGAAAGAGTCCTTTCCAAGTGGTGTATAGTTTGCATCCTAGAGTGGTATTTGAGCTGAGGGATATCAAGTTAATGGAAAATCCAAGTGGTGAAGGAGAAAAATTTGCTATGGCAATGAAGGAGATCAATCAACAAGTTAGGGAACAACTTCAAAGTAGTGTTGACAAGTATAAACAAAGCCTAGTTGATATGAAGAGGAGAGAGGTTGACTTCAAATTTGGTGATTTGGTTTTATCCCATCTTAGGAAAAAGATAATTAGACCCAAGGGTCAATATTCCAAGTTGTAGATGAAAAAGATAGGGCCTTGCAAGATTGTGCACAAATTTTAAAGCAATGCATATGAAATTGAGCTACCCCCAAGTGTTGTTATTTCTCCCATATTTAATGTTTATGATTTATCACCTTTCAAATGGGATGTTGTTGTAGGTGATGGAGCAGGTTCATCTTCCTTTCCAGATGTTGAATGGGTTTAATATCTTCCACCTAGTAAGCCTATAGTGTTGGAATGTATCATTGATAACAAAGAACTCAAGAAGAAAATGAACAAGACATATATGCAATATTTGGTCAAGTGGAAGGGTCTTCCCATTGAATATGCCACATGGATGACTAAAGGAGATATTCTAAAGTATGGCTACACTGTTATAGGCCTTAACTCAAGTGGAGCTTGAATTTTTTCTCTTTGGGGAGTATGGTGTAGGGGCACCCTGAGACACCTTGATACACTTTGGGTTTTATTTTATTTTTTGTTGTTTTTATTTATGTATATAAGGTCATTTGAGACCATTATAAGTCATTCTAGGTCCATCTTGGTTCATTAGGTGAAATGTAGGAAAAATATGTAAAAGTTGTTAAATTGTTGTCAATGTTGTAATGACAACTTTTGCATATTTGTTAAAAATTAGTTGTGGATCACTTGGGGGTCTAGAAATGGTTGTAAGAGGATAAATACATGTTATAAACATGAAAAAAAAGGTTGGAAGGAGTTTGAATAAAGGAAAACTTCAATTTTCAATGCTCTAAACTATGTTTTCTTGAAAAATTGATTAGTTTATCATGTTGTTTAGGCTTGTACTTGTTAGTATGGTCTAAAAGTTGATTCAAGGAGAAGCTACAAGAGTTCATAATCTTTGTAATTCTTTTTGTTTGACTCAAATCCATTGAGTTTGAAGGAGATATTTCCTTTTTTGTAAAAACTATCATAAACCCTACCTAGGGTTTCTAGTCACTAAAGAAAATGTAAAGGGTAGAGATTCCACCATGGGAAAATGATATAAACTTGTAAAATACTCTATCCTAGAATTCCATATACATCCCTACAAGTTTGGAGTCCATGATTCTCATGTGCACAAAAGATATGTCTAACAGTATGCCTCACAACCTCATTGGAATAGTCTTAAAACCCTATGTGATGGTTGCTTAATCAATCCCTTGCACTATCTCATGAAGTTTGATTAGGTAAACCTTGTGTGGTATTGTTGAGGGCCTGTACAGGCCAAGGGTGTCACTGAGAAGTCATTTCCCTTATTGGTTGGGTGTTTGTGCTTGAATGCATTTTGTGTCAACATTCCATTGTTGAAGGGTATGAGGCATGATGCCTAACAAGTGTTTTTTTTGGTCCAGAGTGTTTAAATCCTATGAGAGCATTGAAAAAAGTATGCACAAACTAGTACTTCCCTACTCCATGGTGTGCTTCTTTCCTTGAATGTTTAAGAGTGTAGTGGGTCAATGGTGATAAGGTGTACTAAGATAATTTCAGGTCTTTCTTTCAATGAACCTTTGTAAAAAGTGTGTGTATATGACAACCAAGTTATGTTAAGGTCTTCCTCTGCTTTGTATCAAATATTCATTAATCTCCAAGCATAGAAACATGAGATCAATCTAGATACAACTATCATGGAAATAATTAAGTTCAATGGGAAGTAGTTGTCCTTTTCAAAGATGCTCTCCAATACCTTGGGTATAATTGTCATGGAAAGAAAGAAGATATTTATTGTCTTCCATGTTTGAACATTCATGTCTATGTTAGTCTAAACAACTGGAATCCCTCCAACAATTGATATCCCTCTAAACTCATAGGTATATCTACAATTAACTTTTACCGAAGATAAACATATATTAGTTGATGGAAGCCACCAAGAGAATATGGTATTTTTCAACAAGGAAGATTTTGAGGTAAAATAAGGAAATGTAAATTGAATAGCTTGGTACAAGTTTTTATGTAATTGTAATGTCATAAAATTGCACCCCTTGCAATTTCACATACATTCTTGTATCCACTTTAGTGTCCACCCCCTTAGCATCTTGTGTAGGCTCATTTTATCCCCTACATCAGCCTTTTTCCCTTCTTAGGATGCTCAACACCACTTTTTAGTAGTTACCCTTGTGTATCAGCTTTGCATCAAACCTAGTGTTTTTCTTGTTTGTCTCATTTTGTAGTGTGATGTGTTTGGACACTAGCGTGCTACGCAGACATCTGCACACCACACTAGTGTCCTACAACATTTCAACATTCAAATGACCACTTTTGTGCATGTTTGGCACTTGTCAGCTTGTTTTGTCGATGGTAATGATTTGAGACACCTTGTAACCACCTGAGAAGACTCTTTTCCCTTTTTAAAAGTCATCTTTCCAACTCATTTGATCTCTAGCTTCACCTCCAGCTTCTTTCCAGCCTTGGATCTACCATTTTCTCTCTTGTTATTTTTTTTCACAACTTCATATATCTTGTTACAGCAACACTCTCAAGCCATTACAACACCCTCTACAGTGCTTCTAGTTCATGTAGCTCTTTTTGTTTTCCACCTTGGTTTTCTAAGCATTTCGTGTGATATCTACCTTGTGTCTTGCACCTTTGAGCATCTTGGGATTCCATATCCCCTATCAATTACATTCTTAATTCATGATACAGGTTCTCCTCCTTGAGTGGGGATTGCTTTTATCACTCATACTTGGTAGTGTGGGTTATACTCCTAAAGTAGATTTTCTTTCACCACACGCTTTTTCCATTTTGGTTACACACTCTCATTCTATTTGGCTATCCGTGGAGGTGGGCGCACCAGAATGAGCATTTGACTAAGGAAAACCCCTATACAACCCCAACAATTTCTCGAGATATTATGCATGTAGGTATTGAAGACACTCACATGTTGGAGGCTTCATCACTTGCATGGTTGTGAGAATTTCCTTTCTATATCTTATTCTCTTTATCATTTCTATTTCACTTCATTTTAGCTTTATCACATTCTATTATTTTCCAATTCTTTTGAAGTTCTTAGTAATTAGATTGCTAGTATTCACTAAGCTATTCTTTGTGACATTCTTACTTTCTAGTTTGTATAGACACTAGCTCATTGCTTCCATCCTTCAGTTGAGAGCTTGTCAATTTGTCTAGAAAATGTTCATGACCTACTCTTTCTGATTCTAGAACTCTCGTGTTGTTCCTTGAGGTAGTCTAGGGTAGTTCACTCAGTGAGGATTTTTGAATGAAGAGATCTCAGGAGTTGTGAATCCCCCTTCTCTACAGTAATGTGTCCAATAAGATGGTTTTTTTATAAATACAATTGCTTCAATTTTGAGATATTTTTTAAAGAGAATAGAATGGAGCCTTGGAGATGGTTTTTTGACAAACCTAACTCTCTTAAGTTTGAGAGATGTTCTAAAGAGCTAAGAATGGTGCTTGATAAATTATTTTTATTAAGGTAAAGAACCTACGAATGAGTGAGCATGCCCAATTCAAGAGGAATGAGGCCTTGGAGATGGTTTTAGAGCGAGGATAAACTAGTCAATTTTGAGAGATTTCCTAAAGAGGTGGGAATGGTGCCTAATTAGTTATTTTTATAAAGATAAAGAACTTTCAAGTGAGTGAGAATACCAAATTCATGAGGAAAGGTACCTATGAGACTGCTTTTTCTAAATTCCAATTTAACTAAGGTAGATAGATTTCCTAAACAATTGGGAACAGTACCTATGAGATCATTATTTTCCAAATACAATTTAACTAAGGCATACATATTTGGTAAAGAATGGGGAATGGTACTTGTAAGATTCTTTCCTACCATGTTAAGATATTTCAAACTTGTAACGTGACTCAATTCAATCAAAATGTTTTCATGTAGTTGGTTATGAGAGAGTGCTACTACATACAAACTAGGACAAGTGAAGAGAGAGATAGGAATCGTACCCATTAGCTCATTTTCATGTAAGGCTAAATGAGTCAATTTTGAGAGATTTCCTAAAGAGGTGGAAATGGTTCCTAATAAGTTGTTTGCATCAAGGTAATAAACCTTCAAGTAAGTAAGTATACCCAATTCATGATGAATGTTACCTCCACCATCTCTTCTAACAATAGATTGTTAGTGCTTCCACTATCAATAGTTACCTTAAACAACACTTTCCACTTGAGTTACTTTTTTCCTAACCAAATTTCTCCTTTAATCAAGTTTTTATTTTTCCTTTTCAAGCTTTAAAAATATCCTTCTCAACATCAAGGACTCTCCTTCCTCATGTTCTTCTCCACACTTTCTTCTTCTACCTATGCCATATGAATATTGTTTTCCACTATTTTTTTGTATTTAAGGATATTCATATTCCTTTTACTAATCCCTCCACATTGGTTGGATGTACTAGTAAGTCCTCTTCCTATTCCTCTCAAAAAATATTTCTTGTATATGGAGTAATAACCTATTCCTTTTGAACATTCTCCTCTTCCTTTGATATCTTGGGTATAATTACTCATCTAAGAGGTGTTGGCTTCCCTCTTTTGTTTGATATTATCTTTCACAACTGGATTATCCTCTACAATGAGAGTATATCCCTTATCTCTTGAGTAATCCACCATTGGAATATTCTATACTAATCTCATCTTGAATTGATAAACACAATCCACTTACATACCTTGACACCTTCTTAGATCATCATCAGCATCATGTCAATCCCTAATATTCAACCTCTAGAATTAAGTTTTATACTCCTAAAATTCATCTCTTTTTGTTTTAAATTCCAAAACTTATAGAACAAACTCAACTAGTAATTTGTTGGTAATAATTTGAATTTCATTTTCACAACCATTATGTCCCATGACCTTTTTTCTCTTTTTTTATTTTTTTTATTTTTGTACATGACCCCATTAGAGAGATGCATGCCCCTTAAACTTTGTACATGAATGTATTATTTTCATTGGGTCTTCCATTGATTCATAATTAAAATATTTTTCCATTTTAGATATTCACTCAATTAGTTCTTTTACATTCAAAATCTCATTGTAACATGGCGTGTCAACCCATGGTTTACTACCGATTCTAGAAATTGTTCTCAAAAATCATCCTCTTAGTCCATTGAAATCTTCCCCCTTATCCTCTTTTGTATCTATCATTTATTATTCATCTTCACTAACATCTTCCATGTATGTACCCCTCTTTGTTGTGTTTCTTCCATACCATCAAATCTTGTATTTATACCTCTTAACATTTCTACAATATCATCAATTTGTGGTGCCCAAGGTCATCATTTATGCATGATTCCTCCACCTAAGTCCTGCATAGTTGTGCATCAACCCACAATAGTGTGTCCAATTTTTTTGGCTAAATTAGGACATTGAAATAAAAAAATCACTTAAAATTTTCACTTTTTGACACCTATAATAACCAAACCATTATGAATTTGAAGATGGCATCAACTAATGATGTTTAATTTTATTTTTTTTAGATTATGAATATATATTTCTTAAAATTTTCAAAATTAATTTTTGAGACCTATTTTTTATAGTTAACAATATTTTTAAAAAGATATTTTATTTGGTAAAGCATAACTTTATTTCTATAAAGGATAAAATTATAAAATTTTAAATATAGATTCATAACACTGATATCTAGTACATAGATATTTTTTCATAATTTTTTGTTGCATTATTTCTCTTAATAAATTTTTGAAGTGAGATTAACTATAATTTAGATAGGTTTATTTGTTAATTCATTTTTTTGTATTCTACTAAATTAACTTATTTTTTCCTTGGAATAAGAACATTAGTACCTAGTGAATAGATATTTAAAAAAAACACTATTTTACTATTTTCCATATGTGCAAAACAAATACCTTCACATTTGTGGAAAAACCTATCTGCACTAGAAAATATAAAATAAAGATAATAATAAAATTAAATATATTTAATTAATATTATACTTGTTGGAAAGCTTACTTCGATTGCTACAAACTTGCCAAATATCTTGTCTTGTTGATTATATTTGAAGGTTCCACCTAAGGTTTGAAGATGAAATTTAAGAGAAAAATCCCAAACTTGAAAAGAAAGAAGTCAATCTAAGGCCTTCATTGGAAGGTAGTTTGAATGAAGATATGTATCTTCAACTTAAGGTGTTAATTTTTTTGCACTATTATTGTTGACCTTCAAAGGAAGGGTAACCTTCATCTAAAGGTTTTCCTTCATCTGAAGGTCTTAAGTGTGTCACCTTTTGAACAAAGGCACCTTTATTCAAAGGTGGTTGGGTAGTTTGAGCATCGAACCATTTCAAGAGAGTGTTGGCACACAAAGTGGATGTACTAATGATTTTTTACACTTTTTTGTTTCTCTCTTTTCACCTCCTCACAATAATTTTCTTAGAACTCTTCTCTCAATATGACAATAATCAACCTGCATTGATGCTACTTGATGCAATCTAGATAAGGGGGTGCTACTAGATAACCAATTCTAGTAGCCACTAATCTAATTTTGAATAAAAAATAATTTCCTTTAAATTTTATATCAAAATTGAAAAAAAACCATCTTTATAGTAGTCATAGGGAGTATAGTAAACTTCTCATTCAATTAAAATCACCTTTAAAAAAATCCAACTTCAATTCTTCCAAGAAGCTCCCTAGATTTTACAACTTGCTTTTATACTTCAGGCTTAGAGGAATTTAAACCATTGAAAGATTGGCAATTATAGGTAACCAAATCATTGTAGAATGGAATGTCTAATAGTAGGGTAGAATCCTATAGCTGACTAGTTTAGGCAAAAAACTCCACATGATGGGATTATGTAAATATCCAATATGAGTAGGAAACTCTGCATACCCAATTTTTATCATAGGAGCTCATAAATATCTATTTGTAGAGGTTCAACATCCATTCGAATGAGTTTGTTACAAATTGTACAATATTCATGTTCACTTGAGAAATATTGAAAATTATACCTTGTACACATAATCATTATATCATTGTTGTCCTTACTAGAAAAATTATTTCACTTACTAAATGAAATATTTTAACTAATTCACACATCTAGTTCAAATGCCATTTTTCTAGACTGTATAATAATGATGATGTCATCCTACAATGATTATGTCATGTTGATATCATCATGTGAAAATTTATAGTGCATATATAAGTAGATTAAATCAATAAATAAAAAACACACAAATTTACATCAGAGTTGTTGAGTCCTTTTCGAACAAAAATTTCTAAAAAGAGAAATTATGACTCATGCAACTACATGTCAAACACATGACAAAATTACTATAAATAGTGGTAGTCAATGTCGACTATTTGTCATTTTTGGAATAACAATAGAATTGAATTCATATTCCAACACATAATTTAAAAGGTGACCCTTGTCCCATGCTTAGATAATCCTATCATTTAGCTGAAATCATTAGAAAAATATTCATCTAAACTGAATATCAAAACTTATAGGTTTAGATTGCTTAAATATTCCCATAAATCTAGTTGAGCCTATAGTTCTCATAAAATAGTCTACTTTAAACCAATTACAAGAAAATTCGCCGAAACTAGTTATAAAGAGATCTTATTATTCCATAGGTATAAGATAATTATGGTGTCTACCCCTTTGGATATATGGTTGTTTTGTTTTACAACTATATTTAGTGACAGAATAATGTGTTGGAAGATTGCTAGTGTTATCATTGATGTCAACCTCTAGTATAGTTGGGGATATTTTTGGAGATTGTTGGTGTCACAAATGTTGTAGATATGATGAGAAGGTGTTTGTGGTGTTGTTGATGTAGCTCTAGTTCACTTGGTTTCCAAGTGATTTTGAGAATATTTGAATAAAATAATGTGTAAGGTGAGTTTAGTGGTTTGCTCCATATTTTTTCATGGTTCAATATATGGCTGCATAGTTTGGATGTGATGATCAGAGGTGTTCAAAGATGATGTATGTAGAGTGTGAGGTTTAGGATCATGTTGCAAAGGAACTTGTGTTTGACAATACATATTTTCCTTTGAAGATGGTTGTCTAGGAGAAATGAGATTGCTCTACATGTCTCCACATTAGAATTTCATGTCTTGTAGATTTGGGAACATTCTTATTTTTTCTATATTTATCTTCCCTTGGAGTTTCTAGTGTTAAGATGCTCCACAAGTTCAATTCTTATGTTGGAGTTTAGTGGTAGTGCATCCTGATGTATAGGATGAAAGTATTCTTTGGTTTAGGTGGTTGCAACAGTGTTACAGTGTAGTATGTTGATATTGGAATATTATTGGATGTCCTATGGTGTTGTTGTGTGGTCTGCATGTTGTTTTAAAACATGGAGAAGCATATATGTGGTCTCTTGTTAGTGTTAGTGTAGGTTTGGCTAACATGGCGTGCTAGCACTAATTGTGGAGGTTTTTGTTCTTTTTGAAAGTGTGGAAAAGCGTGTTAATGTAGATTTGGGTCATAGTTAACCCTTAGCATGGTCTACCTTCACCTCTTTCCACCATAGAGTTGTTTGGTGTCAACCTAGTTTGGTGTTACATGTTTGAGGTGTATACATCTTGTTAAGGCCCACCTTAAAGAGTTGTTTGAGGTCATAGATGGTATAAATGTAAGGTGGAGTTTGTGTTGAGTTATGTGGAATGTGTTTGATTCAAATATTATCAAGTGTTGTGATTTGAGTTTGAGCTTTTAATGCCTATAACTCTAGATGGAGTGAGAAGAATTTTTCTACATATCCAAGGTGTTTGAAGTTGTTGGAGGTAGATAGCCAGAGATTGTGGATGGTGTAAAATTGTAGTGGTGGATCTTCATATTTCTTTGAGATAGTGAATCTTAGTATAATAGTTTCTTTTATTCTTCTTTCTTCTAGGTAGTGAGCCACCTGAAAGTGAGCCTTTCTTCTTTTTTGGGTAGTAAGCCTAATTGTATCTAGTGTTGTTATTCATATATATGTGAGCTAATCCTCACTATGGATTTTCCCTACTTAATATTTTCCACATAAATCTAGTGTTCTATTGTGTTTGTATTAATGTTTCATATGTTTACATTCTATAATTCTTAATGAGGGTTTAAATGTTAATAAGGGTTTGAAAGTTAATGAGGGATTGAATGTTTTAATGTACAACTAATTCACCGTCCTCTTAGTTATCTTGTGCATCTAACAATTTGTATCAAATTTTTGGTTCCCTAGAAGAAGCTTAACCACTTGAGGTAGATCCAAATGAAACTCAAAGGGTGCCAAAGCTCATATGCTAGATGAAACAAAATATGCTTATTGGAAAGTGAGGATGGAATTATTTTTGATCTCTCTTGGATTTGGAGTCTGGAAATGAGTTGAAAAAGGATATACTATGCCTACAAATGGTTTGATGAGTGATGATTAGATCAAGGATTATGAGAACAATGGCAAAGAAAGGAATTATATTCTAAGTGGTCTCTCTTATTTTGAACTTGGGAAGCTAATAAGTCTGAAATATTCTAAAGATGTCTAGAAAAAGATGGAGATAATTTATGAAGGAGATGATAAGGTCAAGAAAGAAAAGATGTAGAATTATAAATCCAAATTTGAAACCGCAAGGATGTTTGAAGATGAAGATATTACAACCTACATGCTCAAAGTGGATGAAGTTGTTAATGCTATCAATAGTCTTGGTGGAAAGCTGGAAGAAAGTAAAGTTGTGAAAAAATTTATTAATAAATCTTCCTACATCTTATAGTTATAAAGTTACTACTATTGAGGAAGTTCATAATTTAGATCAATATTCTAGAGATAAGATGTTTGATGCTTTAATTTCTTATGAATCGAGAGAGTTTGGTTAAGATTCTACAAAGAAAGAAACTACATTTAAAGTCAACAAAGTGAAGAAGGATGATGAATTAGATCCTGATGAACTTGATGAAGTGGAAGAAAATTTATAAGGATATTAAAAAAGGGAAAAGGGAAATACAGATGTAAGTTACCCTTTAATTGTCTCAATTCTAGAAAGATAGGTTATTATGCTTCTAAATGTCCAATCAAAGTTATAAATGACAAACATAAGGATCATAAAGGTAAATATGTCAAGAAGATTTATTATGTTGAAAAGGAAAATGGTGTATCTGATGATGAGGAATTAGACTATCCTAATGATGAAAGTGATGAATGCTTGTTCATGGCTCTAAATGTTGTAACTAATTCTACTAATCCTGAAAGATGTGTGAAGAAAAGTGCTCTAGAAATAGGTTGAACAATATTGAAGGAACAATGATGATTGATTTTCATGCAAGAGAATAGAGGAATTATTGGATAATTGATAGTGGATGCTCAAATCATATGACAAGAAATACGATTAATTTTGTTAAACTTAAAAAGCATGGTGGTGGTATTGTTAAGTTTGGTGATGATACATATGCTAAGATATGTGGAAAAGGTTAAATTATTTTTTATGGAAAGTATAAAATATATGATGTTATTTATGTCAAGGGTCTCCAACATAATCTTATTAGCATATGAAAAATGAGTAGAAGAGGATAAAATTTGGAACTTCAGGATGATGGTTGTGAAATTAGTAAAGGAAGATTCGATACTTTGGTTGTTGTAGGAACAAGAACAAAGAGTAATGTTTATTAGATCAAAGGTGGTGGTGTTAGGTGCTTTATGTCTCAAATCAATGAAAGCTAGCTATGAAATAAAAGAATGGGTCACATTAACTTTGATAGCCTAGTGAAGGTAAGTTCTACTAGTGTTGTGATAGATTTTCCAAAGATTACAAAGCCTATCAATGCAATTCACAAGGAATGTCAGTTTGGAAAATAGACAAAGAAAAGGTTCAAAACTAAAGAATATTCTACCATAGGACCTTTGGATTTGGTGCATATAGACCTATGTGAACCTACCAAAATAAGAAGTTATCATGTTGATAGGTATTTCATGTTATTAATAGATGATTATTCTAGAATGACTTGGGTGACATTTCTCAAAGAAAAACCAAAAGCTCTAGTTAACTTTAAAGCTTTGATATCTATAGTTAAGAATGAAATGAATTTAAAATCACATGTTTGAAGTCTAATAGAGGTTGTGAGTTCACCTCTAATGAGTTTAATAGATTTTATGAATATCATGGAATAAAGAGACATTTGTTATCTCTTTGAACTCCTTAGTGTTAGGATATGGTGTTGTACACTAATGAATAATTTGATATAAAAATAATTTTGCAATTACATAATTATTTAGTTGTGATGTACCTAGGTGGTGTGGTTAATCAAACTAGGTAATTATTTGGGGACCACTTTATGTTGTATTTTAACATTGTATTATTATTTAATGTTTGGGAGACATGTGAGAATAATTTAATATTAAGGAAATATTAAATAAAGTGAAAGCTTAGTACCCAATATTAAATATTGGGTTAGCGGTTTTGTGTTCACATGGTTTTATCTTACCACTTAGCTGTATTTGTGTGAGCATGATTCTATAAAAGAAAGCACATGTATAGTGGTTAAGATTTGTTGGGTGAGTTGGTTGTCATTATTGAGTCCTTATGAGGAGTGCATATGTGAAGCATGGAATGGGATGTGTGGATTCATGCTTGAACACATGAAGATGCATTGAGAGGCTTTATGCTTCAGAGGTATTCATTGTAACTCTTGTATTGCTTTATTGTTGGATAATATCATGGAGTATGGATTCTTTTGGAGGCTAGGTATTTCCCTCTTAAAGGTTTTCCTAAGGTATATCTTGTGTTATCTTGTGGCTTGTCTATTTTCTCTATAAAATTTGGTTACTTGTATGCATGTTTATCTATCATGGGGTTATGTAGGAAATGGAAAAATATTGTGGGTTGAATGCATTATTTCCTAACGTGGTATCGAAACTTTCATGGTTGATGTATTTTTTGTTATAACCCTAATTTGATATTTTTTTGCAAAGTTGAAGCCATGTCTATGCATAATAGATTTGAGGCATTACAAGATTTGGAACACATATTGTAGGTGTTTATTTGTAGTTTGTCCTTTTGGATTGTCAAGATTTGTTGGGTATATTGCAAATCTAAAGTTTTCAAAATATGGGTCAAAGAGGGTTTCTTGGTTTGATTTTTCATATGAGCATTTTTTAAAGGAAATTTAATGGATGACATCTTGAGAGAAAATGGACCTCACCATTAGATCTAGAAGGTCTGAGACATGAAAAATGACATAAAGTTTTCCCTATTTTAGAAAAGTTAAAAAAATGCAAAAAAAAAAAACCATAATCCCTATTCAGTTGTATGACAATGATGCATAAAATTAAATATTAAAAAAAGTTGAAAATCTATGGTGAAAAACAATCCAAGGTTAAAAAAATTTAAATCTCTGCAGAAAAGAAAAAAAAACATAAAAGGGTTTCATTAATAATCATTTTGAAGTTTTGTAAATATAATATATATATATAATAGTGGGGGGTCCAACCCTCCCCCCCCCCTCCCCGCCCCGCCCCATGGCTTCATACTTTACGCATGACCTATAGTGGGTTGATAGGCTAGACATCGCTATTAGCGCTGCTGGTAGGTGATGACCCTTGGTCAGGCTTGGCTTAGCCCCTCGATCCGATGGGTGACCACCTACCACAACTTGCAAGAGAAAAAAATTCAAATTGTCGGTTAAAATAAATATTAAATCCTTTTTAATATGTTTTGAAATCTACCTGTTCCCACCAATAGATATAAATCGAATTTCATAAAAAAATTTAAAAGTTAGCTAATTTTAAAGGGTTTTCAAAATTAAAAAAAAATTATAATTTTTTCAAATCCACCACTAGAGGGTACCATCGACTAGCCACCAGCTAGCTAAATTAGATATTTTATAAAAATTCTTTTCAAATGTGCATAACTTTTTCCCATGATGTTAGATTTTTGACTTATTTTACTCATTGGAAAGTTGGTTCTGAGCACTATACAGTGGTATAGGTATGGTTCCATGATTTTTTTTGTTTTCATCAACTTTTGGGGCCTGAATACCATATGTTCTTGGTTACATGATTTTAAGCATAAAATTTGCATACAAAATCAATTTTTTTATTTTGAATAGGCATTGGAGAGCATGGATAGTGTAGTACACATTAGTTCAGATTGTTTATCAATTTATGGTGTAGGGAATGTATGGTACTTGTTTGATCCCTTGTAGGGGCCTAGGATTTGAGGTGTAATTGTGTGAGCATCTAGATGAGTCGAGAGGCAAAACCTTGAGGGAGTACATGTTTTTATATGATATTTATGATAGTACAACTATTTATTAGTTTGGTACTTCCTAATATAGGTTTACAAATGTTTTTTAAAGTTGGACATTGATGGTGACAGGTGCATAGGTTGTCTTCAATTTTGAGGACATGGGTTGACATGTGTGGATACTTGGAGTCTTGTATGGGTGATAGTTAAGTGTAGGTACAATGATGGCTATGATTATGATTTCATGGATATTCAGGTATATTTGATGCATTGGCACAACATGATCATGTGTTTGATGCTAGGAGATTATTCTTATCTTCTTGATGCTTATTTGGTTCCTTGATTATGGTTACTCATTTATGGACATGTTCAGAAGATTAGATTTGTGCTTGATTTGGTGTTTGACTCTTGATGTCTATAGGATTATCTTCTTCAAGATATCTTGATTTACAAGTTACTAATGTGATGATGATTTTGCATGTATCAGTGGTTGGATCTATGAGTTATGTAGTTTTATGAACTGATCACCCATTTAGTTGTAGTGGGATGACTCAAATATGCATTGCCTATATCCACCAGGTTTGATTCATTATTGTTGTAGATCTCATTTGTTGGCTTTTCTTGTGGTCATTGTGCATTGGTATATTGCTTTGGGATGTGAGGATGGATGGTTAGATTACCTGATTAGTCAATTGATAGGACTTGTAGCATGTGGTTTAATCATGATGTCATGATAGATTGGTGCATTCATTGGTTATAAACTTTGTGGGAGCTTTTGATAGTGATGACTTGGTAGTATTGGATTGGTTTGTGATGATTTGATGGTAGTTGTATGTACCTTCTTGGCTTGGAGATTTTGGTTCTACTTTGTATGTTACTAACATTGTAGTTGAGTGTGTGTAGACTTGGATGATCTTCATGAAGGAGATGTTAGTCATGATGCCATGTGTAGCTCAGTATCATGATTTAGTGGGAGTTATTAGCAGTGACATGGATGAATAATTGGTGATGGTTATCTTCATGCGATTAGAGATGCAGATTCTTGGTTTAGAGTATTTTGATATTATGTCATGGTTTACTATTGATACTAGTTTAGAGTTTGGCATGGTATATGTGCTCTCTTGATACCAAGATGTATGCATTGGTGCATGTGATCTCCTAGGAGGAGATGCTTAGATCATTTTTTCATGATAGGTTCTTGATTCTACAATTAGAGCTTTGACATTGATCTTGGTAGTTCTTTGTGTATTGAGTACATTCATCATTTTCTTGATTACTTCATGATGGTGCTATGTTGCATTTTAAGTTAGGAATCTATTGATTGGTTACATGTACTCATTGATACTTGGAGATATGGGTGATGGTTGGAGTTCTCTTGTGATTAGACACATTTTCTTGAGATGGTTACTCTTTGGAGGTTTTAGTAGGAAGACCGAGGATCTTTCACCTAGGTATGGACGTGAGTTCATGATGAACTGATATAGGAGCTTGTTTTTTGAGTGAGTCATAATGACTTGGTTATCTTGGAGGAAGATTCTCATTCCCCACTCTAGGTCTACACGATGGTTTATCATTTGAGAAGTATTTTCTCATTATTTCTTTTAGATGTGTTATGTTTCTTGCTTTGAATTCTTGTAAGGCCTCTCTTTGCATGTGACTAATACAATCTTAAAGTGTTATATATTCCTCCTAAATAGATGGTTAGATATATTGCAAGCGATATGAATTGTCTAACAGTAACCTTATAGTTTTACATTATGTTATATCACTATTATTTTACTTAATGAAGATGTATGTGCATGCAAATTATTGTATGAGATTTGAACTTATAAGATGAAATTGAAATAAGATAATTATTGTGTCATATTACATTGGAAGAGTAATTAGCTATGTAAATGGCTCATGAATAAAGTTACAAAGATTAGATTTACAATTAATGTTGTTTATTAATATGTCTAACTGTGCTTAATTATGTTGTGCAGGAAATTAAATGAGTCAATGTGGGATTAACATTAAAGGTCGAGAAGATAACGGTGCTAGCATGAGAAGGGATAACCATCAAGTGCAAATCAAAAGACTTCTTGTTGAGGATATAAATTTAACTCCATCTGAGACCTAAAAGCAAGTAGAGTAAATGTATTGGAGGGCTAAGGAATCAAATATGCAAATAGGAGGATGGATAAATATTGGAGGGCTAAGGAATCAAATATGCAAATAGGAGGATGGATAAATATTTGAATCAAATCAAATATATCTTTGGGAAGTTCTAAGTGTAGCCTATTTCACTTAGAAGGGTTTGAGGTTATATTTTTGATTGGGTGATTATGTTTGAGTAGGATCCAATTGTAGGACATGTGATGTGAGTTTGTTTGGGGTTGGAACCCTTGGTCAAGATCAAAACTCGTATGGATTCTTTTGTGGGTTTTACAAAGGGATTATTGAGTCAATTTCCTTGGTTTTTGAACAAGAATAGATCCCTAGGACCTAAACCTATGGGTTTGGAACCTTTTTGACATGTGAACTTGTCCTTGGAGTGTGAAAAGACCCCTCAAAAGTCCACATTCATGAATGTGACGAATTCAAAAAGTTTTGGGGCTTGGGAAGTGTGACTTGTAACTCTCAACTTCCCACTCCCCAAAAGTTCTTGGAATTGGCACAAGACTCACACATGTGTGAGCACTTGTGGGAAAGAGTGTAGGTTTGGAAGATTCCTATATACCTCAAGAAGATGGAAGATTTGGGCATTGCCCACTTCTCCTCTTGGAGAACTCTAATGGAGATAGTAGAGAATGATCAAGATGGCTTGGAGAGGAAAGAAGGTTCAAGGAGTTAGCCTCCTCATATAAAGAGATAAGTATTCTCTCCTACTACTATTTCCCTTTGTTATTGGTGGTAAGGATGTGAAATATGGAATGAATCATGGTGGAGAATGGAAGGTAGAGAACTTAGATACATTAAGTTTGTGCTATGTTAGTTTTATTTCTTTGTAAAAATGAGAAAAAACTCCATTTATCATCATGGAGCTAAAATAATTCCTTGCTCAAGGTATGGCTAGAGCCCATGAGGCTCCATGACACCATTACGGTAGGGTGGAGAGCAAGACCTTGTTTAGGGGTATGTGAGTCAATTGTTCTTTCAAATGTTGTAGTAATATTGAAATTTTAAAGAGATGAATGTAATATTTTCTTAAATGTTGACATGAAAAGAGCAAGCCCTTATGCACTGATTGTTGTTTATTTAGTTTCCATGTATTTTCTGAAATGAGAAACAAGGGGTTCTATTTGGTATTTGAAAGAAGTATTGAGCATATCAAATTGTAAATTTCCTTTAATTGTTCAATCAAGTTATTTATAGTAAAAGTAATTATTGGGAGCCTATCTAGTTAATCAAAGTTGCTGTAATTTCTCAGGGCTGGAAACGATCCTTACTTAAGCACATAAATATGTTATTTCCAAAATCGTATACTATGTAAAGGAAGGATTTATTCTGTTGTGTAAACCAAATAGTGATTCTAATATGTAATCCCTTATTTACAAAGTTTAGAGAGAGATGGTAGCCTTTTCTTTTTAAATAAGAAATAACCAAGTTATGATTTTTTCAATATTATATGCGAACTTTAAACTTACGTGCCACATTATTAGCTTTCCTCTACCAAACGAAACTGATAGTGAGGGATGTCAATAGTTATCCAACTCCAAAGGTTCCTGCTATTTGACACAAAGTAATTTCTCATTTCGTATATGACAAATACGCACCTCAATGACACTAATTAGGCATGATCATGGAAGTGGCATGCACTGCATTTTGACCAATTAACTACATGACACACAGAGAAAACCACCTTTGTGACTGAAAAAAGTTTTGGAAGGCCTTAAGATTAAATGAATAGTGAAGACATCTCTGGTTTGAAGGTGAAATGCCAAGTTTAGCAATCTTGCATTGTCCCTGTGCCATAATGGAATCTTTGAAATAGATTATAATGATAAAAAGTCCTTTATGAGAGAATTGTTGGATTGAAACTCTGAGACATATGTAACCTACTCCTCCCTATCTGTGCAATACAGAGAAACTGGTCATTCATTGATTTAACTGATAGGTTATAGTTCTAGCAGCTTAAACCAGGTGAGTTGTCTCATGTCGTCAGACCGCTATTTGGTGGTCATTAAACTGCAAAGCAGTTGATGGTTCACAATGGTGTAAGGTAGTAAGGCAGGCAGTTTGAAAATGACTAGTCTCAGTGGGGATCGACCCATCCTCCCCAACTCCATGTACCCTACAACGAAAAACAAGAAAAATAAATAAATAAATAAAACCAGTTATGCTAACTAGTAAGACATCAAACCAGATGAATAAAAGAGGAACAAAACAAGGCATTGACAACCGCGACAAGTAACTTACCTCAATTTTTGTCCAAACTTTGTCATGGCAAAGGCAGATGAAGAATATCAAGTTTATGGGAGTGGTCGATCTTTGAGCTCGATAGGAGTGTACATTTGCCCAAGTTAAATTTGTCAATGAAGATTCACTGGGTAGATTAAATCGTGGGTCTGACATTGGTTGCATGATAAGAGTTTTAGCAAGTGTTGGGTGAAAGCAGAAAAAAGAAAAGTGCAAGGAATGTGCCCCTTGCAATGAGAAGTTAATGAAGAAGAACAAAGACTAGGCATGGTGCGTTAAATCCTAGTCGCGATGATTACACTGGCAGATGATGTTTCCCATCACACCATTTAATTGCTAACAATTCAAGAGGAGATTTCAATGAAATGCATGAAGATCAGCTTAGCGTGTGGACTCAGAACTGTCACCAATAAATATGTCATGCATCAGTATCAAGAGTGACAGTAGCTCGAAACACAAGAACATGACCTCTCAGCTACCAACCAATTTGCTTACTGCATAGCCGTACACCATAATGACTTTCACAGTTTTTAAACCATAGCAATTGTAAATGAGGATTATAGCTTTTATATCCATGTTAAAATCGAATGCCAATAATTATATTTTTATGGACTCAATATCAACAGTAGCATGAATGTGGTGAGCTAAGTAATGATTAAAGTATGAGCTTTCGTTGAGGCCATTTCCACCATCCCTTCTTAACTGCTGCACTTAAATGCCTTCCCTTAGCTTGCTTGGTACCCTGCTCACAAGTTGGCAGTGGCTCACTGGGAGATCGAGGTAGAGAAATCATTAAGATTACTATTGCAGGAATAAAATGCGTATTCTGCCTCCTTATTAATTGTTAAGCATGAGCCCTTGCACATATTATTCATGGTGAATATATGCACAGCTGCACACAGTTGGCGAATAAGAGGATGTGTAACTAACACCGTATTGCATGGATGTTTGATATTGCCTAAAATCTGTGTATTAATTACACATACCTAAATATTCCACTTATGGGTTAAATCTAGTTTATGTTTATTCTTCCATTATTACGGTTAAAAGATAAAGTAAAATAAAAATAAAATAATATACATACTCCGTCAGGCAATAGTGAATGGAAGCACCGCTATGCGGTGATGGGGCAGTGTGAATAGTTGAGCTATAACTCCTTACTAAGACTATCAACAAATTCCTTCTGTTTGGATTGCGTACAATATTAACATACTACTCCACGCAACAATATGCAATGATATTAAATTTACAGTTGCATTATTTCCAAATGGATAACACTGATTACGTTGGTGAAAATAATAAAGGGTTATGATATAAAAAAATACATTAAAATCTGTCTCACGTGATAATGGGAATTTCATTAGAGGGGATATATCCCCAACCTCTAAAAAAATGAGATTTTATTGAATTAAATAATAAATCATGTGAGGATAAAGGTTAGTATTAGTGGAGTTTGTTTTTAAGAAAAATATACAAAGCTTCTCTTTATTCGAGGTCCTCTACTCTCCCTTTAAATGAAATTAATATTATATGTAAAAGAGTTAATATATAAACCTAGTTGCATATGTTAATTCTTGATCTTATATATATATTTTAAAAAAGTTTACCTTTTTAGAGTGAGTATGCGGATATAGTTAAATTAAAAATAATTAAACAAAATGAATATTATATATGATATGTAAATAGTTAAATGAATAATAATTAAAATAATACAATTATTATTATGGAATATATATTAGCAACTAATAATTAGGTAAGCGGTAAATTTAAATTTTGTTGGAAATTATCATTGGAAATTAACATTTTTCGCAATTATAATTTACTTAAGTGGTAAATTTGAATGTTTTTGGATATTATTATTGTAAATATTATGGGAAATAAATAAAATCACCACTGATAGTAGTTCGAAAATCTTGATATTAATCGTAAGAGGGGTATCAATATATAAGGGTCAAGGAGGTATTAGGGAGTGTAAAGGATTATGTATGAGATTTAACTTGGTAATTGGAATTGTGGTCTTTTACCATGATGTTTTAAAAGAAGTATATTTATATGATGATGGTGATAAGAATATCGACGATGATATGAAGATTAACTTTATCTTTTTGTCTTAAATAAGAATGGATGTGCATCAAGTAATAATAGTACCATCAATCGGTCTTAAAATTTCATCGAGGATTCATATACGAACAACTGTAATATGTGGTTTTAATACTTAACCTGTGAGTTGGTCTAGCAAACTTTAGGTTGAGATGTTCTGGTGCTAGTAGCTTTATCACTGGTGCCAACAATCTCTATTAATTTAACATCACCACTTCATGTTAATCTTGAAACTAGGATCCTCACCTTCTCTTTCGAGGGTGTGCAAGGTGGTCTCTGCTTACCCACTTACGATGTAACCCCCACTCCCCACTCTTGGGTGACGTGTCAAGGTGGCACTACATGAGATACATATCTCGATATATAAAATATGCGACCATGGTCATGATTGGTTGGTCAATACTATTTACTTGTTTAAGGCTTATCAAAAAAAAAAATTGTTGGATTTTTCTAGTGTAAAATTATAGGCATGACAATTCTCATGAGAATGAGTTGATTTATGGTGATTTATTTTGGAGACTCATTTGATGATTGTTTAGCATAAGTTTATGATGCTTTATATTTCATAGATATGGATCTTGAGACATGGATAGTTAGTTCTAGAGGATTCATTTTGAGGGATGTTTGACATGGTTTATAGGCTGATTTCTAGATTTGGGAATGGTTACTTTGAGTTTGATCTTCTTGGTTGGAGAGGCTTACATCCATGTTGGAATTTACATGATTCATATGTTGTTTGATCTAAGAGATTGAACGTTGTTTTCAGTTTTGGTGAGGCTTCTCATTTGCCACATGTGAGATCATACTTGACATAACGTAGCACTTTTGAGGTTGGTAGAAGGACATGCTATGGTTTACAAGTTTTCTCTCTTCATGGTTTTATCCTAGAGGTTCATGTTCATGTGATTTAGGAGGATGGTGACAATATGTTGTGAGAGTATGGAACTTTTTGGGTTGCATGTGTGGATCATTTGTTGCAAGTATGGGCTAGTCTGGTGGTGTTCTCATTGGTGTTGTCATTGATGTCAACACTATTCAGTATGTTGAAGATTGTACATGTATAATTGAGATGCTACTGAGATGTTGTGAGTACATGGAGCTATCTTATATGGCTACAGATTTGTTGTGATGATGAGTTTCCAAGTTCTTTTGAGAAAATAAAAAAAGAAGAGAAGTTAGAGGGATGAATGTGTTTAGATTGTGCTCTGGTATGTTCTTCACATTTCTCCTGTGTTGATCCTATGCTTGTACAGTTCTAAATTTTTCATTATGGTAATCTAATAGTGATATATTATGAGTTTTAGCTTCTGGTGAGATGGTATGTGAAACTTGTGTCCACCGATATGTGTGTTCTACTGGAAGAGTTAGTGTTCTATGGATAGGGAGAAATATTTTTACTCTGCAATCCTTTGCTATTTTATTTTAGATCTTGTGGATCTAGGATATGTTTTGTGAAGGTCTTTTCTATGCTCTGACAAAGAAAGATGAAGTTTGGTAATCTAGAAGTCAGTTTTCTATATTCTAGTACAAGTTTGCATAGTTCAGATGATCTAATGAAAGGTATTCAGTGATTGAAGCTTGTTGATTATGTTGCGGATGAATCTGGAAGGTTCTGAGAGGTATTCGCATGCATATGGAAGCCTGTTGTGGCATTTGCATGTCATCTTTTTATTGGGAAGTGTGCACATCAATTTTTTGTGTTTTCATTATGTTTGTCTAACCTGGTGTTTACACTTCATTCGAAGAATAAAATTTAATTGAGGAAGCATGTAGAAGATTCAAGAAAATAATTTTATTGGTCCACTCTTATTCATTTCCACCACAAGAATTTTGAGTTTCCAAACTAATTTGAATTTATGAAATGGGTTATTTTGTGGTTGACCATGGTAAATGCTTCTAAGGTTGAGAATGGTATAAAAGCAAGTTGAATTTTGAAGAGTTGTATGATAGTGTGATGCAAAGTGATGAAAGTGTGCCACAAATCATAAGAGCAGAAGTGTGTGTGAGTAAGTTGTGATTGCACTTTTCAATGTGTTAAAGGAAGTGAGCTGAAGGTTTTTGTAATCCCATGAATGTGCTTTAATTGTAGTGGTGGATCTTTTGTTCTCTTTTGTATTTGTAGGTAGTGAGCCTCCCTGTTGGATAGTGAGTCCTTTGTAGGAAGTGAGCTTTTGTACTTGGATAGTGAGTCCTCTTTTGGGAAGTGATACCTTGGCAGTGAGCCTTTGTATTTAGTTTATAATCATTATATTGTGAGTTAAACCTCATCATTGTTTTTCCCTTATTGGGTTTTCCACGTAAAATATGGTGTTTATTGTGCTGATTTACTTTATTTTATTTGTCTTCCATGCTCATATTTAATAACAGAATAGTATTTTTGAAGAATTGATAAGTGATAAATTTTTAAGTTTGAATTTGTGTGACAATAGATTCATGCCCCTCTCAGTTGTCCTGTGCATGTTTAACAATTGGTATAAAATCTTTTGGTTCCTTTTGTAGAGCTTAACCGCTTAAGGAAGATTCAATGGTGCACAAGTTGGCGATCCCTATGATTGATGGAGCTTACTACAATGATTGGAAGGGACAAATGAGAGGATATATTATCTCTCTTGGTTTCAAGACCTAGATGGCTATTGAGAATAAGTATGCACCTTTTTTCTAGTGGTGTTAATTTTTCAGATGAGATCTATGCTTTTGAATAAAATGATAAGGTGAAGTATGTGATTTGTAGTGGTTTATCTAAAAATAAGCGAGTTAAGGTTAATTATCTAGATACTATATATGAAGTCTGGAAGAAGTAGGAAGACATGTTTGAAGGAAATGAAAAGGTGAAATTGACAAAGAGGTTGGTGAAAAAGCATAAATTTGTGAGCCTGAAGATGGAAGATGGTGAAGAATTTACAAGTTTCTTTTAGAGAGTTAAACTAGCAACAAATGAAGCTAGAAATCAAGGAGGAAAACTATCAGATGAAGATATAATCAAGGAGATCCTGATCACTTTACTGAAATGTTACAATGAAAAGATCTCTATCATTGAACAAATGTATGATCCTAAGAAGTATACTCTAGAAGAGTTGTTCGGAACCTTGCAAGCATTTGAGATAAGGAAGTTCTGGAAAGATAACAAGACATAAGAGAAGAAAGAAACATCATTTAAGGCTTTGAAAATTGAAGAACCAAATAGCGATGATGAAGAGTTGGAAGCAAACTTCACCAAGAAATTGAAGAAAAGTACCAAAAAATATAAAGGTATGTTACCCTTTAAATTCTTTAGTTGTGGTAACATTGGTCATTATGCTTCAAGATATCTGAATAGGGCTACACATAAGAAGAACAAGGATTATAAGGATACAGATAGGAAGGATACGAAGTATAAGAAGCTATACTATGTTAAGGAAGAGGCAGGTATTTCTAATGATGAATCTAACAATGAGGTTGATGATAGTGAATTCTTTTTCTTAGCTTTGGAAAATAAATCTGTATCCACTAACTCTGGAAAATGTGTAAGTAAGAAGGCTCTGAAGGTTAAGAAGAATAGGATGGAAGGTACTTTGGTTACCACTTTTCATGCAAGATAGGATGAATAATACTAGGTAATTGATAGTGGATATTCAAATCACATGACCAAAGATAAGAGTAAGTTCACTAAACTTGAAAAATATGATGGTGGTTTAGTTATGTTTGGTGATGATTCAAGAGCTAAGATTTTTTATAAAGGTTCAATTATTTTTTATGGAGTGCACAATATTGATGATGTATATTATGTGAAGGGTTTTAGGCATAACCTTCTAAGTGTTTGCTAGATGTGTAGCCATGGCTTTAAACTTGTGTTTCAGAACAATACTCGTGAAATCAAAAAAGGATCCAGAAATGGAGATATGATTGCTGCTAGAAGAATAACTCATGGAAACATCTATTAGCTAAAGGGAGTTGATGGTCATTGTCTTGTATCTCAAATCAGTGAAAGTTGGATATTGCACTAGAGAATGTGACATATTAACTTTGATAACCTAGTCAAGATCAGTGCTAAGGAGATTGTTTGAGGACTGCATAGAATCACAAGACCTGCTAATGCTATTTGCAAAAGTTGTCAATTCGGAAAATAGTCAAGATGTAGCTTTATGGGAAAAGAACATTATACTACCAGAATGCTAGAGTTAGTACATATTGATCTCTATGGTTTGACTAAGACTGGAAGCCTGAATGGTGACAGGTATTTCATGTTGCTTATTGATGATTACACTCAAATGACATGGGTTGCTTTTCCTAGAGAAAATAATCGGGCCCTGAATACGTTTAAGGTATTCAAAGAAAGAGTGGAAAATGAAGTAAATTTGAAAATCAAGTGTTTGAGATCTGATAGAGGTGGTGAATTCACTTCTAGTGAATTTAATGCATTTTGTGAGAAGCATGGCATAAAAAGGAAATTTTCTGCTCTAAGAACCCCACAACATAATTGAGTAGTTGAAAGGAAAAATAGGACAATATAGGAAGCTGTTAGAACTATGATGAAAGATTCCAATGTACCAAATGTATATTGGAGAGAAGCAATACATATTGTTGTTTATGTTCTTAATAGAGTTTAGATGAGACACAATAGCATAAAGACACCTTTTGAGTTGTGGACCGGTAAGACACCTACCATGAAATATTTTAAGGTATTTGGAAGCAGATGCTATATTAAAAGAGATGATGAAAATATTGGAAAGTTTGATGCTAGATGTGATGAAGGAATATTTCTTGGATACTCTACTACTAGCAAGGCATACAAATATTTTAACAAAAGATTGAGAAAGATTATTGAAAGTACTAATGTGAAAGTTGATGAAGACATATGCAGACCTATTTAGATAAGTGAAGTTGAACCTGATGATCCTATCTATGGGCATGTACCTAAAGAAAATAAGAATGAAGAAGAAGAGAAAGAAGAAGAAGAACAAGTGGAAGAATAAGAAGAAGAGAATGAACCAGAACCTGCTGCTAGAACTCCTAAATATGTACAGAAGAATCATTTGAAAGATCAAATAATTGGAGACAAGAGTGAAGGTGTGAAGACAAGAAACCGAGTGGCAGCTGAGGTAAATTTGTGTTTACTTTCTAAAATAGAACCTAAATTTGTAAAAGAAGCATGTGAAGATGAAAGTTGGATGAGAGCTATGAAAGAGGAATTGTAGTAGATAGAAAAGAATCAAACATGGGAAATAGTTCCTAGGCCTCTAAACAAAAATGTGATTGGTTCTAAACGGGTGTTCCAGAATAAGCTGAATGAAAATGGAGAAGTAGTAAGGAATAAGGCAAGATTGGTATGCAAAGCATATTCACAAGTTGAAGGTATAGATTTTGAAGAAAAATTTTCCCCTATAGTCAAAATGGAAGCTATCAGAATTTTTTTGGCATTCTCTTCCCACAAGGACTTCAAGGTATATCAAATGGATGTTAATTTAGCTTTTTTGAATGGTAAGTTGGAGGAAGAAGTGTACATGGAGCAACCTGAAGGTTTTCAGTTGTCTGACAAGCTAGACATGGTTTGTAAATTGAAGAAAGCATTGTATGGATTGAAGCAAGCTCCCAAAGCTTGGTATGCAAGACTGGACAAATATCTGACAAAGCAAGGATTCAACAAAGGTTCTATTGACAACAACCTCTACTTCAAAGTGCAAGGTAATAAGATGTTGATTATAGTTGTTTATGTTGATGATATCATTTTTGTTGGAAATGAAGGAATGTGTATAAAGTTTGTTGAAGAGATACAGAAAGAATTTGAGATGTCTATGATCGATGAATTGAATTTCTTCCTTGGTCTACAAGTGAATCAAACTGATAAAGGTATATTCATTTCACAATCTAAGTATGTAAAAGAGTTGTTGAAGAAGTTTGGGATGGAGGATTCTAAGCCAGTTTGTACCCCTATGGTAACCAGATGTAAAGTGAGCAAAGATGATGAATCTACTAAGACTGATAAGAGGAAATATAGATCCGTGATTGGTGGAATATTGTACCTTACTACTATTAGACTAGATATTATGCATGTAGTGTGTTTAGTTGCTAGATTTCAAGCAGATCCTAGAGAAGCACATCTTATAGCTGTAAAAAGGATATTGAGATATCTTAAAGGCACACCGGATTATGGACTATGGTACCCTAAGAGAAATGATTTCACCTTGAGTTCTTATACAGATGTTGATTGGGATGGATGTGTAGATGACCGGAAGAGTACTAGTGGTGGTGCTTTCTTTCTTGGTGGAAGATTATTTTCATGGTTGAGTAAAAAGAAAGACTTAGTTTCTTTATCCACTATAGAGGCAGAATATATTGTTGCAACATCCTGTTGCACACAAGTTTTGTGGATGAAGAAAACACTGAAAGACATTGGTGTGGTATATGATGAGCCTATTTCCATTTTTTGTGATATACAAGTGCAATAAACATTTCAAAGAACCCAGTTATGAATTCAAGAACAAAACACATATCTATCAAGTATCATTTTCTAAGAGAGAAAGTGTTGGAGAATGAGCTCAAACTGGAATATGTGACAACAAAAGAACAAATTGCAGACATATTTACTAAGGCTCTTCTGAAGGATACTTTTGATCATCTTAGGGAGAGGTTGGGGGTCATTGGCCCTCCTAACTAGGTGCACATGAAGGTGCATCACTCCAGTAAATTCATAGATTCTTTATTTATCTAGACTGATAGATGGGTCTACTCCGCAAGGGGAGTAGAAAAGGTTTTCATTGTTGCAAGATGAGTATACTCCTAAGGGGGAGTAATTAGAGCAATTATTTTCCATTGATGTCGGGGGAGAGAAAGTCATGTGAAAAATAGTGCAGAAGAAAAGAAGGTGTTCTCCTAGGGTGTTGTGCAAATTTTTTGTCTTTGATGGTTTTTCCCATCATGTGTTTCCATCAATGACAAAGGGGGAGATTGATGCAAGTATGGGATAGTCTGGTGGTGTTGTCATTGATGTTGTCATTGATATCAACACTGTTCATTATGTTGCAAATTTTACATTTATAGTTGAAATGCTACTAAGATGTTGTGAGTACATGGAGCTATCTTATATGGTTGTTGATGTGTTGTGATGATGAGTTTCCAAGTGCTTTTGAGAAAATTAATAAAGAAGAGAAGTTAGAGGGATGAATGTGTTTATATTGTGCTCCAGTATGTGATCTAAATTTCTCCTATGTTGATCCTATGCCTATACAGTTCTGAATTTTTCATTACAATAATCTAATGGTGATATATTTTGAGTTTTAGCTTTTGGTGAGATGGTACGTGAAAGTTGTGTCCACCGGTATGTGTGTCCTACTCGAAAAGTCAGTGTTTTGTGGACTGGGAGAAATATTTTTTCTCTACAATCCTCTTCTATTTTATTTCAAATCTTGCAGATCTAGGATATGTTTTGTGAAGGTTTTTTCTATACTCTGGCAAAGAAATTTGAAGTTTGGTAATCTGGAAGTCATGTTTCTATATTCCAGTATAGGTTTGCATAGTTCAGATGATCTAGTGAAATGTATTCAACGGTTGAAGCCTGTTGATTATACTACTGATGAATTCAGAAGGTTTTGAGAGGTATTCTCATGCATATGGAAGCGTGTTGTGGTGTATGTGTGTCATCTTCTTGTTGGGAAGCATGCACATCAATGTTATTTTGTGTTTTCATTAGGTTTGGCAGACTTGGTGTTTACACTTCATTCAAAGAATAAGATTTAATTGAGCAAGTGTGTAGAGGATTGAAGAAAATAATTTTATTGGTAAATGCTTCTAAGGTTGAGAATGGTATAAAAGCAAGTTGAATTGTGAAGAGTTGTATGACAGTGTGATGCAAAGTGATGAAAGTTTTCCACAAATCATAAGAGCAGAAGTGTGTGTGAGTAAGTTGTGATAGCATTTTTCAGGGTGCTGAAGGTAGTGAGCTAAAGGCTTTTGTAATCTTGTGAATGTGCTTTAATTGCAATGCTTAATATTGTGAATGTGCTTTAATTGTAATAGTGGATTTTTTGTTCTATTTTGTATATGTAGGAAGTGAGCCTCCTTGTTGGACAATGAGTCCTTTGTAGGCAGTGAGCCTTTGTACTTGGATAGTGAGTCCTCTTTTGGGCAGTGAGCCCTTGGTAGTGAGACTTTGTATTAAGGGTATGTGCAGGATCATGGTATGCCAAACAACCCCCTTAAGTGGCAATGAAAATTCAGAAAAATCAGAGTTAGGCAACTTGACGTAAAAATTTGAATAAGTTATCTATATTATTTCAAAAATATGTAAGAATAGAATCTGTGGGAAATTGAATGTAGTCTCTAAACTACTAGGTTTAACTTTTTAGAAACAAAATCTATTTGGTGAAAATTTGAAATTTCAATGCAGTATTACTTAAATTTCAGGAAAAAAATAAGAAGTGGGTGTCTGTCTGGCCACCCTAACCATAATAAAATGATAATATTTTTTTATGAGATTTTAGATATAAGTAGAGGACTCATGTCCAGGATGTGTATATATTTTTTGTAATTTTTTCCAAGTAAATAATTAATTATGAATTTTTTATTACAACTTTTTAAAAATATAAAAACTCGTATGTCTGACCACCTTAACTTGGTCAAAATTTCATGAAATTCAATTTTTTTTTTTTTTAATCCTATATTATACAAAGCATAGAATGTGACGCATGTTTTGGATTCAAAAAATATGATACCGTTTGAAAGGTATAAATGTTTTGCAATCAGCCTATCAATCAGGACTTTTGTCATAATTCTAGTAGAAAATAAATAATAATAATCTACTAAATTCAAAATAAAACATAATTTATATTGGCAAAAAGCTGAGAATCTCCTCTACAAACCCTTTTCATTTTATCAATTT